>JASSUY010031472.1:23859-50761 GCA_032466535.1 Forpus xanthops | reverse complement strand
TCCCATTTCCCCGGGACTGGGGAAGAAAGAGGGGGGGGGAGGCACAGAACTGTTTGAGGGGCCTCAAACCACGACATTGAGACAGGAATTCTTAGAGTTCTGCAACGTGAGAAAGGCTGAAATTACTGATACAGATGCTTCCCAAAACCTTTCTCTGTCTTTTTAATATAAAAACTTTTGGTTCAGGAAGCCTCAGAGCTGCAAAGTACTCAGGGAAGTTATATATTCTTGTAAAGTTTTTATTCTTATGTGGATGTCTTCTTTGGGTCAGTGGTAGAAATAGGTTATTGGGCTAAGTGGACCTTTGATCTGATGCAGTAGAGCTGTTCGTATGAGATATCTAGGTACTTTACAAGTACAGACTTATCATGTATCACTGGAGGCATGAAATGGAGTTATGGCTCCAGCTTCTGAAGAGTATAAAATGGAATGTAAGAGAAACTACAAAAGTAGATTATTTTTAATTACTGACTATGTGAAGAAGCAACTTTTGGATGAGGTCAGTGCAATGCAGAAGCCTGTGAAAAAGAGAATGTGATAATGAGATACATGAGGAGAGGAAGATAAGCAATCTTTTCAGATAGAGTAGGAAGTGGTGAAATGAAGGAAGGGCAATGGTCAAGGGAGGGGCTTACTCTGGGCTTGCTAAGACTTACAGAGATGAAGGATGAATCACGGTTTTGAAATTAATTATACAGTTTAAGACTTTAACATGAAGTTTTACAAAATGTGTTACTGCAGCCAAGTATATTAAGCTGCCAAGGTCATGGCAATACACTGAGCTATCATGGTTGCTTACAGGGTGGAAGGAAGTGTATAAAAATCCTGTTAACAGAAAGTGAAAGGCTATTCAGCTTTGCCAATGTAATAACATATAAAGATCGGTAACATTAAGTAGACTTCTACAAGGGATTTTCTGCCATATGGACAGGGATAGGGACCACATCTGTGGGGCATGAGTTTTATCATGTTTTGGTCTTTCTCATCACTATTATGAGAAGCAAGATGCAGACTGCACCAATAAACAGAATCTGGCATGAGCAGAAGTCCTGGGATTGGGTTTGTTCAGCACTGCAGGTTTGGGTTTGTGTAGTTCGAGGTGTGAAAAGTAGCTATTAAATACAAATCAAGTAGCATGAGGTAAAGTCTTCATTCATTGCTTTGTAGTACTTGGAATAATGCAGTTGGAAAGCTTCTTACGTGGAAAAAAGAAATAAGCCTAAAGCTTTCCTAATCCATTGTACAAGTCTTTTTAAAGCCCTTGTGTTAAATCACCATTAATTCACACTGATTTTTTTTTCAAGGTTGTCAGGGCTTTATTTGAAACTCTTGTACATATTTAATAATTTAACAGACCTTGCAAAATGTGAAAAAAGTATCATGCATTCATGTTTCCATTTCTGTTACAAAAACGAGCTTTACAGTTCAGAGCAGCATGCTAATGTGACTGAAGTTGAGGAGGTGTGACCTGAGAATATGTAGTTTTTGTATTTGAAGTGTCTTTCACAGAGATTACACATGGACACTGAACTGAGGAAATACTTCTCCATCTGCAGCATATATTTGAGTAGTGGTTTCTAAATGTCATACCACTAGTCCGGGAAGAGAATTTAGACCTCATCTTGAAAAAAATACTGAATTATTAATTTACTGTAGTATTTCCAGTCTTGTGAGATAAGTTCTTTAAAATTTTATTGAACAGCTGTTAAAATGGTGCTTAAAACCACTGAAAGATACACACACTTACTTGTGCATTATATAGGAATATATATACTCAAGATTATGTATTTTTAATATATAAATAAAATATGTTTAAGTATGTAAATGCAGTTATATACATGCATATCTATAGTAAATTATAGAAAGTACTGTATATTTCTCCTATACAAATAATACACAGTACTTTTATATTATTTGTAAAGGAATGTTTATGGGAATAATGTAGACTTTTTATATATATACACACACATATAAAAATCCCCATCTGATGACCAAAGGGAACTAAAAAGACACTTGATTCAAAGCTGTCTTATTGCAAGGCAATGAAAGCAAAGACCAACTCAAAGATAAACTGAAAGTTTCCTAGGAGGTGTGTCTGAGGTACCTAGTACACAAAGTTTGGTTTCCCCATGCTGTCAAAGCCCCATGTTAATAATCAAAGGTGGTTTTGGTCATATGCTGGAAAGGACAAACCAAAAGCTGCCAAAGTAAGCAGGTGAAGTGGAAAGGAATGCTGATAATGGTGCTAAGGGCTGCAAATAGATCATGGAGTGTGCTCACTGAGTTAGAATAGAAGTTTAGTTGCAAGTCCTGGTAAAAGAATGATAGTTTGGACAGATAATAATTGATCAAAGAAAGCTTAAGATTTCTTGGGATTTAGAGCATTTGAGGTGTGAATAGAATTTAAGTGATAAAATGATCAAAGTTCTTGGAAGGTTCTTATCTGCATGTGGCACTTGGAGTACTTATACAGTGTTACTGAGTGCTGTGTTTTCTTTCTGTAAAGCGTCATGGCTTTCTGTGCAACTATCAAAATGGTAATGATAAAGTGAATGCATTTAGCGTTCTTTTTCTGATAAGTTTCTGTGTCTGCCTCAGAGGCCTTGTATGGACAGAGAGAACTCAAACAAAAGAAGAACTTACCAAGTGTTCAGTACTACATGTGAGTTGCAAGTTTCAGTTTGCTTTTGATATATCATGTACCTGGGTATAGAATGTGTCTTTGTAAATAAATAAAAGCAAGATAAAGTTTCCTTATCCTTTGACAAACAAGTCATGTGCATTTTAACCCTCACAGCTTCAGCACCCTTCAGGAGTGTTGCATAAGATCACAGGAAGTTAAATAATTAATCCAAACCAGCTTTGCTCCACTCAGGAGATTTAGAAGTCAGCTGTGTTTAATTTGAACTATTGGATTATCTTTCTGTTATTGAAGGTTTTTATACTAACTTACTTTAAAAAGGCGTATTCTTTTAAAAGTTATGTGCATATTGTGTATTAGATATCAAATATTGCTGCCTACTGTAAGGAATTGGGGTTTACCCCTTCTTTCTTCTGTTGACAAGCATTTCTCTGCTCTTGCAAATCCTGTCTACAGAATCATAGAAAATACAGCTTCTAAAATGTCATCACCCAGCAGCGATTGCCCACACTTGGAATCAGTTGGTGAAATAACAAAAGAGGAGTTGATACAGAAATCTCATGTGAGTTATAGCAGTTTACTTTCTTCCTAACACAGTTGACTCTGGTCACTTATTTTGACTACATGTCTTGTCATGTATTAGTAGTTATAAGATGCATTTAAGCATTAAGCATTGATAAAATATTCTGTGCTAGAAGCGTGAGGTTTAAATGAAGTGCAGAAAGAATTATGTTCTTGATGAAACTGAAAAAATATTTTTCAGTACTGTACTTATCTTTCCCAGCAGTGTTTTCCAGAGCAAATAATGTTTTAATGAAATTAGTAGTTAAAAGAGTTAGCAAAACAGCAAGATGAACTTTATTTTCAGACACTGATATAGCAGTTATTTGGAATGTTAATGTAATATAGTATAACTGACTTGGCTGCAAGTAGAAACTCTAACAAAGAAATTTATGCTTAAGATTTTGTTGGGCAACAGTTCACTTGATGGAGGAGCCACAGTCTGAGAAACGGCCCCTCCCTAAACTCTTGGTTTCCAGCTACTATTGATAAATGGAACAATTAAAGATCTTGTAACACATTTTAGTAGCTGGGAGGTGTCCATGGTATTAAATTTCTTTATCTGAAAAGTGTAACAGTGAATTTGCTGCCGAGGGGTATAGCATTTCTCTAATGTTGCATCTTTTTTCATAAAGCTCTGCAGGTAGTGTTGACTTTCTGCAAACAGAAATATGCAGTTATTACAAGTTCTATTGCTCTCATTTCTTTTTATAAAAAAATTATAGGAAAGACCAGTTTTGATTTTTTAATATATATTTTATTTTTTTTTTATAATAATGTATGATATATGTTTATGCTTTATTTAGAAGAACAGTTTTTGGGTTTGAAATGAAAACTCGGATCTAAATTGTCAGTAGAAAAATATGCTCATCTTAAGATTATGAAGCAACACAAAAATTGTGCTGGCTATCAATACATCATTTGTTTTGTATTTAAATTATTGAGCTGGTACTGAGCCTCCAATGTTTTTTCTTGTTTTGTGTAGAAGTTGTGGCTTACTGGTGAAAGCAAATTGAATAATACTTTGGTTGTGTGTGTAACTTTATTCACTAGGGCACTTGTCAGGACTGTAAAGTCAGAGGACCCAACCTTTGGGCGTGCTTAGAGGTAAGTTGTTCTTTTCTAGTAATGTGTAGATAAAGCTGGTAGTATTTTTTTTTAAGAAAACAACTGGAATGAAGTTCTTTAGTTTCTTCAAGTTATTATTTAAAAGCAAAACCTGTTATGCAGTTCTTTATTTTTGAAATTATTTACCCTGTCAGGTACCTGTTTCTTGTAGTTTAACAATATTGAGTAATGTTTAAGGTTTCTTTCTGAACTGCAATATTTTTTAGCTCTTTAAAAACCAGAAAAATGTATTTACTCTTTTTCTGTTTTACAGTTTTTCTGTAAGTCTCTTAGCATTTGTAGTAATGATACCTAGCAATAAATGTTGATTTTTTTTTTACAGCATAAAAATGCATTTTACTTTTGTAGTCTTAAGCAAAACAAAGGAATAAAAAACCTTTATTTTAAAACTTATAGAAGTTTATATAAACATTCTTCAAACTTTGTATGATTTTTTTTTACAGTCTTTACAATGGATGTAGTTCATTAGTTCTTATTGAAATAAGCTTTTTTCTTAAGTTTCTTGCTGTCTACAAAAGATGTAGTTTTCAGTGTATTAAAAAAAAAACCAGCCAGCTCTGAAAATGTTGCTTCTGATTGATCTGATACCAACAGGAAAATATGTAGCTAATTTATTTTATAAATGTCTCATGAATTCTTCAGACATACAGCTGTTTCCAGAAACTGAAATTCTGCTCTCATAGGCTTGACTTAATATATTGGCAACCACTGTCTTAAGTCCTGTCATGAAGATCTCTAGGCTGAGATGCCAACCTGTAGGTGTATGTATGAGGATTTTTAAAAATCTACTTCATTAGTTTCTTTTAGTGGGTTATGGTAACAGCTAGTCGATCACATTATATTGCTCTTTTTATTAATAAGACATAGAAATGAATGGGAAAAGAACCAGTATTTAATGTGTATTTCTTAGATCATAGAATCATAGAATAGATGTCTTGAAGTTTTTAATTACATACAAAAACTCTCTTGGGAGTAGGAAGAGGTCTTAAGGGATTCATCAACCTGACAGGTGGGGAAACTGAAGCTTAAAACATATTTTGTATTTCTCACTTAGAGCTTTTAAACTGTTACTGAAAAACTCAGTTTCATACCAACATTTCCATAGGAGAGTTTTGTAATTGCAGTAGGACACTTTGTGTCATGCTGTGATGTATCTCCTCTTGGATGAATTGGCATCTTGTCTTCACCTTTTTCAGTAGAAAAATATGGTGAGATCCCAGCATGTTAACTATCTGTAACTTAACAAATATCTGTGATTATTTAATATAGAAAATTGACTGTGTTCAGCTGCTATTTGATTGTATAAATTAACATGCTTAGTTACACAGATAACATGCTATACCCTCCTGATTGTCTTGAGTCATGCAAATAAGGAATTAATGAAAATTGCTTGAAGATTGGCAGCTGCAAGATTCTGTACTCAACTCAGCCAAATATGTTTTGCAATTAGCACAATTAAAATCAACAATTAATTTGCATTTTATAATTAGAATGTAGTAAGTATTTAACCACATAGTGCTGCAAACTTACCTGAAGGTAAAAAAGGTAATAAATTGTTAAGTAATACTTTGAAATACAGGCACAGCAGATAGGGGCTTATAGGCGTATTTGTATGAATGTGTCATGTTTGAGGCTGTTGCAATTCCGTATTTTAGACATTGGGCTAACTTCGTATTTTCTGTAACCATCTCTATCAAATCATGAATTGTAACAAATACATGTTGACTTTAATATGAATAAATATATCAAAATGGCCAAAAAATTATATTTGAAACACCTTAAACATCTAACACTTTGCGCCAGTGAGAGGAGTTGAGTTAAATCTTGCAGCATTCTTAGTTGCTTTAGGTGATATTTAACACTTAGTGTGCATGTCTGTTGGTTTGTATAGGACTCTGCAAGTTTGAAATATGAATGAATTTTTAAAAAGTTTTGCACTATATTCCTATTCTGTAAACATGTTTGACAAAACTTTTTAATTCTCTGTATTTTTTCATATCTTGCTCAACAGAACAGATGTACGTATGTTGGCTGTGGTGAATCCTATGTTGATCACAGTACTACTCATTCCCAGGTATGTACATTTGTTAGTAATACAGTTACTTGAAGTGGTGAAGTAGAGTTAGAGAACTTTTTTGGTCATTTTAGTGAAGTCAATAACCTGTGTTAATGTAACTGAAAGCTTGATTTGTTATAAATGTTGTTCATCTATAAAAGCAGGTCTTACTAATGTTGGATTATGTGAGTTTGTAGTCTTTTTGCAGCTGTGTAATTATGTAATTCTGACATTATATTCTGTAAAAGAACATGGTGAAAATTCAAAGAGCAACAACAATTAGTGATGATTTTCAAGGTGCATAGGCAAAAGATTTCTTGAGTACTTCCACTTACGTGAAGTATTTCACTATTCAGTCTTAACTTTTTACAGTTGTTGCTGTCTGATGGAAGGCAGTTGGATTAATGAAAATGAGAGCTGAACAGGTGTAATGAAGTATAAATTACCAGAAACAGGTGCTTTGTTTCTGCATTAAGTTCCCTATTAGTTCTGTGGCTACAGATGACTGAACCAAGCATGTCGTTTTCTGCTATTCCCTGATATTTTTGGATCCAGCTTGGTAGGAGCAGTGGAGTGTGTGCACTAAGTTCCCCAGCATGTCAAGTTCTGGCAAAGTTGGACAGCTTGAGTGCATCTGTTTGGGTCTTAAACTCACTGTCTGTTCTGTGCACACACATGTACAAGTGAAACATTTGCCAAAATGAAGCAAAGGAGATGTATCATTCTCTCTTAACAAATATACTGAGGAAAGAAGGATGGCAGTTTTATTAATGTGTCATTTCAAAATTGCTGTCTTTCCAATTAAATTAAGTTCTTACTTCTAATTTACAGTCTGGTGGTCGGAAAATACATCTAAGGCTCCACACTGAGCAATTCTTGGTACCTAAAAATGCTGACACTCCCCTGCTTGAATATGGAAAAGAACTAATGGTATATATGAGGGTTTTACCAGAGAGATATTTTATGTCTGCTCTGTACCACCACTCATGATTTTTCCCCAGGCAGGGCCTTGAGAGGAGTACGTTTTTATAGAAATCAATAGTGCATTAATATAAATCTATCCAAACTTTTTTTTTTTTTTTACCAACTGTTTAAGCTGAATTACAGTTCTAACACTTTTATAATAGGTACCTATATGAGCTGCTTGTAGTTCAGTTGTAGAACAGATGATCCCTGATTTTCTTGCTTACAATTCTGTACCTCTTGGCTTTCTACAGTATTTTATTCCTGTTTTACATGCTGTTTTAGAATGTTACTTACTTGCCAGGTAAGAAAGGGATTGAGTAGTTTTCTTGCTGTTGATGGCATCCTTTTCTTGATTATTCTGTTACTTAATTTCTGAGTAGTGAGCCCTCTTCTGGATTGCCTCACCCCTCAGTACAGCTCAATAAACTCACTGAGAGAAACAATGTTGGCATGAATCAGTTCATTGTACCCACTTCAAGAAAATTAATAAGCTGTTGCTCTGAAGACTTGTAATTATTTCTGCAGCTGAAGCTGCAGAATCAAGCATATTCTCATTATCAAAATTGTCTGAGATATTGATGTAATCTGATGGTTTTTAGTAGGGGATGGCTACTTAATGAAATTGTAGCCTACAGTTTATGTTAAAAATGCTGTTCTTGTACAAGGCGTTATAAAATGAGGGGAGGAGAAATTTGGGCATCCTGCAGTAGTTGCAATATTTTCCTAATTTCTAGGAAATCCCTCATCATCCATAAATCTGGCTGATGCTGATATATAAGGAAGAAATACAGGAAGGGTTGATAGGAGTATTTGGAGGATGATAGCAAGTGGGTACAGAGTCTTGCAGTAAGCAGAGAGGTTAAAAAAGAAAGGTGAAAATTAGAACAATAAAAATATTCTCCCATCTGTCAAATTTTTATATTGCTTCACAGTTTGAAGCTGTCAACAAATAACTGAGTCTAGAATATATGTTTTGATATGAGCACCTGGTACTGTAACTGAACTAAGATTCTTATCTTACTGTTCTGATTGATTGTTAAATAGCTTGGATTTTCTACAGCAAACCTGTAGAAACAAATACTTCTTAATACAGAGGAGGAAGCTGCCATTATGACCAATAGCAGACATTCCTTGAAAACTGGTTTGTTGTGAATTATAACACTTCTGACAATAGGCTTTCTTCTTACTTTTGTAATTACGTGGAGGCATGTCAGATATGACAATGGCTCTAGATTCTGTCTGTGGCTTGTTGCTTATTAGTGACTTGTACTAAAAATGACTGTTGGAGAGTTTGTGCTACAATTTCAGTAATTGCTGTTTTTTTAGTATTCTAACATATTTGTTTCATTGTTGAAATCTGTAGACTTCTAATACTTCTGTTCTAGCTTGCATGTAGCAGTATTTAATTATTCTGAATTTCTGAATAATAGTTTTGATTTTTGTTCTGTTTTAGGAGACAAAACACTGTCTAACTGTCAACCTTACTACACTCCGTGTTTGGTGTTATGCCTGTAGTAAGGAAGTGTTCCTGGATAGAAAATTAGGATCTCATTCTCCTCTACCAAATGCAAGACTGTCTCACCAAGCACAAGAAAATAGTGTGCAGGTATTTTTTAATCCAGTGAAAGAAAAGCACCTTTAGCTTTGCATTAAACATTGTGTCTTCTCCCAAATGGGACACTGACTTTTCCTCCTTTCTTGTGAATGAACTTCTCTTAATTTCTATTTTCATAAAATTTCTTTAAAAAGACAGTGCCCAGCTTCTATGTTCTCTGTGTTCTGCATGCTTCCTAAAAATGCTTTTTTCATCTTATTGTCTAATAGTTTGTAACCTACATTAAACTGTAAGGTACAGAAAAAGTATAGGGTTAAAATTAAAGTCACAAGATTGGAACAGTTCACCTGTGCTTCCTCATTTCCACCTCTTGAAAATGTTATTTACAGAAGTCATTAGAGTAATTGCTGGCTAACTTTCAAGGAGCAGCAAAATGCTTTCATACTTGTTTATGGATACTTGCCTAAGGTACAAATTAATTCATACAACCAGAGGTTTTTTTTAGTGAAATATGTGCTAATTGTTAATCTGATTCAGCTAGTCATATAAGACACTTAAAGGAATTTACTGTGGCTTGGTTTCTGGGATTTAAACATGTCTATTCTTTAGTTTTGAGAAATGACTGAAAAGTTCTTGGTTTTTGGGTGTATATATATATATATATGTGTTCAGGAGAGGTTTTTTGGTGCAGTGGTATATACACAAACACTCCTGAATAGTTAAGAATTCAACTGCTATGCATGACTTTACTAAGAAGGCAATAGTAACCTATGTATATTCTATATGTGTGGGGGGTTTTGGTGTAGAATGACAAAAATATTGTGTTAGATACAAGTGGAAAAATACGTATCAAACTAGGAATTAGGAGAATAGTAGTAGTGTTCTGTGGCACTAGAACAGTGCCAAGAAGAAAAATACATCCAGTATCAGGGGTGTTCAAATTAATTGACTAAAACACAGGCTAAGATTATATTGTGTTAGATGATTATGGCATCGAAGACAAGACTTAAAAAGTGCTTAGCTTTTCCTAACTACACATTTATTAACATTTAACATAGTAACTGTTGAGTAAAATAATGAATAAGGATTAGGTAGTACTGGTGACAAGTTAAAGGAAAGAATTTTGCAAAGCAGGCTTAGGCAGAGTGCTTTGAAATAAGTTATTTGCTAGTCTTGTTTTAAGATTTCAACACTGTTTAGGTTTGGCTTGTTATTTTGTTACCTTCTACTTCCTCTGGTCTTTACTAGCATGGATACTGTTCACTCTGGTAATATCTTTTGTAGAAAAGTGCTGTCATGGAGATAGGTGTGCTGCAATTTCTTTAGTGTAAATGTTACAATGCAAATAATCTGTAAAAAAAAGGTGTTATTTCTTTATTGCATATTTAATGGACTTATATAAAAATTACAGGTAAATCAGTTAAAACTGACACAGGTATGACTACAGTATTTCTAAAATTGTTTTGCTTGAGCTATGGAAGAGGTACCACGATGCACAGGCTGGGGCTGGACAGAAAGATGGGCAGGTTTTCAGTGTGTATAGAAGGGGTATCCTTTAGTATTTTCACTTTCAAGTTTTGTATTTAATATGAATGTTACCTGATAATTTTCTCATAAGATGCCACCAGCTTAATTGTAATAGTTTCATTAGAATATTATTTTTTTAATGTCTGTTGTCCAGAATTTCTGTTTTCTTGGTATAAAGCTGTTTTCAGGAGTCTGAACTTCTGTTATACTTAATGTGTTCTAATCTTCCAAGGAAATGGGTGTAATATACAGAAAAAAAAATCAGTAGAACGTATAAAGAATGTCAAATGTTTTGTTTAGAATTTTTATTGATGTGCTCACAAAGAGCTTGTCATGCAATAGATGCCTGCCTGCCTAATACTTTGTTGTATTTGTACATTTTGCTTCTGATGGTTTCATTTGTCTTCCTTAAATGTAGTGAGCCATCTGGTGGCACATCAAAAACATGTACACTAACTTTTATGTGATGATTGCTGTATTAGCTTTGCAGTGCTGGCGTACTGTATGTTACTGAAGGGAAAGAAATACTCTAATTTGCTTTGTTTTGACTCTTCAGCTGTCGGCATAAAATCATGCAGTGTTGTCACTGCTAATCTGAAAACAAAAATGTGGGGTTTTTCTTAGTAAACTTTCTCAGGATAGCTGTGAAATCCTATAATTTATGTGCTATGAGAGTTGAAAATGTGTTCATGTAACTTTCAGTTCCTAGATTTGTTGATGAAATTATACTTAGCCTAAATTAAGGGGAAAATTCATAAATGCAAGTAAACATGCTTTTTTCAGTGGTGTTTTTTTGTTTTTTTTTTTTCTTATAAGGATTTTAAAATACCTAGTAATCCCACACTGAAGATTCCACTAGCAGCTGTATTTGATGACTTGGATATAGAAGTGGAAGATGATGAGTTAAAGGCTAGAGGTAATAAAAGCAAAATCCAGTGCTTTATTGACCTTTATTGCTTTTATATGTCTCCAAGTCTGTTCTCCAGTTATATATTAGTTCTCGTCTAAATGGAAGCAATCTTCACTTACCTTCAGAGCAGGGGCTGTGGTGATAAGTGCAATGCACCTGGGCAAACAGCAACAAAACACAAATGGATGTAGGAGTAATTTTCATGTATCTGGTGTTACAGCCACTCTGGTGAAAGTAGTTTTTTATGAAGTCTTTTTATTTTATGAAACATATAAAATGTTTTCTCTTGTCTGGAAAGGTTCTTGATTTGAATGCTTTCTTGCATTTGCAAACCCTGTTCTGAGACTGTAATATCCTGGTATGGTTTTCTTGGTGTTTTTTTGTTTTTTTTTTTTTTTCTTTTTTGTTTGGTTGGTTGTTTTGTTTTGGGTTTTGGTTTGGTTTTTTTTTTTCCCCTTTACCTTTCAGTAATGGATTTTATGCACTGCCAAATTTCCTGGTATGAAATGTTACCCCACCCCAATATTAAACTATTGTAAGGGTGAAAATGAGAGTGGATGAAACCCTGAACAGTGAAGCCTTAATTTCTTAATTCATAAGAGAACATAATTTTCATTTCATGTAAGTCTCAAATTTTTATTGTTTTTATCTCAGCTCACAAGTGTTCTCATTTTTACTGTTATGATTTTCTCCTCTATGCTACTATAGGGGAATAAGCAAACAGCTGTGTGGTGCTTAATAATTGACTATGGTTAAACCACAGCAATGAATCTCATTTCTCCTTTACTTACCTACTACCAGCTTTACCTCTTCTAAGCCTGTTGGCATTGGCCAGAAAAAAACTACTTTTCCCCTTCTGTTGTCTGGCACGGTCTTTCTCAATATATCACCACCCCACTAATTTGCCATCTGCTCTTAGATCATTAAACCATGTGTTTTATTCCCAGTTAGTTTCCTACCAATGTGCGTATTAGTGTATCTTCTTGTGCTATTAATATTTTTGGGAATGTAGCTTTTATAGAAGTAAGTTGCAAGTAGAATTGCATCAAAGTTCGCAGTAACATTGGTGTGACTGTGTTAATAAATTCTTCAAATTAAAGGAAAAAAACTTCTTTAGGTTCATTTTAACTTTGTTCTTAGGATTTTTTTTAAATGCTTTTTATGAAGCAAACATTAGAATATACCTTTGCAAGAAAGGAAATCTCTTCAAAAACTTTACTTGCAACACAGCAGGCTAGAGAACTGCAGTGAGAGTATGTTTTTGATGTATCTTCTGCTGTTAAGTAAAATAAAAATATCTTATAACTGTTCTTACTTTTCAGTTTCTGTAAGCATGACCATCCTTTTTGTAGCAGAAATCAGAATGGGCATAATGCAAGTTCAAATATGGGAAGCAGGATTATATTTCCGTTCAGACAGATAGAAGAGTCTTTTAATACTTCATTTTTAAGTTTTATGTATTAGAAAATTCAGCTGAAATAAACTGTTTTATAGATGTCAAAGGTTTTTCTTACTATGCTTTGTTTTTCTGCCACAGACTCAAATGATTGGGATAGGTCCTATATTTCAAGGGCTGCATAGAGCCAATGGTGTTGACTGCTGAATATATTGTTTTCCAGTCTTGTTGATTCATTGCTTATGTATTGTAACATTTTCTCATCCAAAAGCAATTTTATTTTAAAACAAACAGATTATTTAAACACTGCAGTAGCTACAAATAGCAAGTATTTCATTGTCATTTTTTTTTAAATTGAGATCATATAATAATTATGACTTGTTTAAATAGCCTCTCCTGAAATATTTAGAGAGTGTGTTCCATTACTCTATAATCACTGCAAGGGTATGCATGAATTATGTCTTTTATGTGTGTGGAAAAACTATGTAAGTATATCAGTAAAGAAAGTAACCAATCTGAGCTTGCAAATAAATTCTGAGCAGTCTGTGTTTCAAAGTAAGGGTATATAATTAGCATAGAAAAAGGCTGATTCTAGGTAATTCTGATTCTGGAATAATCACATGCTGAGTAGGTTTTGAATGTTTAGTGTAATCTGACTACTGGCGTGAACTAGAGGCAGAAGAATTAAATCTTTCTTGAGAAGCTTTTGATGGTATGGCTACAAATGAAGCATAGCAACGATTTTATAGAACAGGTAAGTAGTTAAATTCCAGTAAAACATAAATATTGATAAACATTTTAAATTGCAATCTGTAGCTGTCATAAAACATCAGAATTTAGTCAGATGAAATACAATTTACTTGTCTGAAGTGTTTTAGTTAGTCAAAACACTTAATTACTAATTCTGTATAGATTAGTATTCCTTTAGGAGTCCTATGTTTTTTTAGTTACAACTCTGCATTATAATTGGCATCAGAAGTATTACACAAGTATTTTAATTAGTACATATTTTCCAGGAAATGTTTTCCTTTGGATTGGTTTAACAGACTTGCTGAATGTTCATTCTGTTTCTCAGGTCTAACAGGATTAAAAAATATTGGAAACACTTGTTACATGAATGCAGCTTTACAAGCTCTTTCGAACTGGTAAGGAAAATGATTGTAAATATATATTATATTTGCTTACTCATGCATTTGGTAAGGGTGTACTTAATGATTATGAAAGGCTACACTACTACAGAAGAATACATGTATTTGTTAAATCTCAGTCATATCCTACAAACAATTATGTTACTGATTGATAGGGGGAAAAAAGAAGTATTATAGCCTATGAGTTGCTCAGCTTTTTCCCTGTTTCATTATAATTCTTCACTGTCCTAAATAAAAAATATATGCAGTGCTACAAATAAGAAAATCTGATAAAAGCTTTGGTTTTCTCTTCTGTTAGGGTAGAAATCAAAGGAAATGCATAAACATAAACCTAATTAAAAAAAGACATGTTAAGATCAAAAGGTCCAAATTCAGTCCTTACAAACAGTACATCTGGGACACTATGCTAAATCATCTCAGGAATTGCTAGAATACAAAATCTTGCCATCCCATGAGAGTACCAGACAAATTCAAAATGAAGGAGAAATCTACAAAAGCTGAATATATAAAACAGATAGAAATGGTTAGGCAGGGAGTGTACTTGAGTGTATATCATAAATACTTACTTTGTGCATCTGCTTTTGGCTGAAATCCATGACGGGACCCAGGGCTAAATAGACTTTGCTGTGATCCTTTGTTGAGGGAGAAAAGAGCTAAAGAAAATCTCTTTAGAAGGTAAAAAAGTAGAGAAGGCTTCTAATAATGAGGAAATTATTTAGTTGAGAAATTCCAAATTTTGCAGTTATTCTGGGATATTCCTTCCCTTGGGTCAAAATACGGCCAGTCTCTTTGACAGACTGTGACTTCAAAAGGGAATTGAAGGGAATGGAGAGAGTATGTGAGTTGGCAAAACTGTATGAAGTAAACAGATAAATCATTTAAGTATAAATTACTGACCTTCAAACATAGAATCATCATAGAACAGTTTGGGTTGGAAGGGTCCTTAAAGCTCATCTAGGTCCATGCTCCTGCCGTGGGCAGGATCACCTCCCAATAGACCAGGCTGCTCAAAGTTCCATCCAACCTTGCCTTGAACACTGCTAGGAATGAGGCAGCCACAGCTTCTCTGAGCAACCTGTGCCAGTGTCTCATGACCCTCACAGGGAAGAACTTCTTCCAAATATCTAATCTAAATCTGCCCTCTTTCAATTTTAAACCATTCCCCCTTGTCTTACTCTAAATGCCCTTGCAAAAAACCATCCCTCTCCAACTTTCTTGCAGATCCTCTTTAGGTAAAGGAAGGGCGGCTTTGAGGTCTCCCTGGAGCTTTCTTTTCTCCAGGCTGAACAACCTCAGCTCTCTCTGCCTATATTCCTGGGAGATGTGTTGAAGCCCATTCAGGATCTTTGTGGATGTCCTCTGGATTCATTCTAACAAGTCCACATGCTGGTTATGTTGGGGTCCTCAGAGCTGAACACAGTACTTCAGTTGGAATTCTCATGGGTGCAGAGTAGACAGGGAAAATCACCTTGCATTTGAATCCCACAGTTTTGGTGCTTTAACAAATGTCAGGATGTGTTTGAGGAGCAGTGTTGCTGTACTGCTGAAGGTGTCCTACTAGGAAATGTTTGGTTGTAACATTTAAGGATGTGGGGAATGGGATTGTTCAATTACAGTAGTTTTACACTTTTTTTTTCCAATAATCTTATGTGAAATGCAGATTTCATCTTGTATTTTAACAACCTCCAAATAAACCCCCTATTTTCTTCTTTTTAATCAGTCCACCTTTGACACACTTTTTTCTTGACTGTGGAGGCTTAGCACGGACAGATAAGAAGCCAGCAATTTGTAAAAGTTACCTCAAGCTGATGACAGAACTCTGGCACAAAAGCAGGTATTGTGTCATTTTGTGGTTTAAATGATTATAAATAAACTCCAGAGTTGGGACAGATTAATGTGTCCTTCCCAGGGTTCTAATTTTTATTTTGTGTATAGCACTGAATTACTTTCATAAATTAAGGAAGGAAATATTAAAACACAGGAGTAAAACACTCCTTATAGCCTGTTCGTTTTCGTAGCTACCAAAGATAAGACAAATAATTGATGTACATTCTTCTAGTAGATGTAGATGATAAACACTATGCAAAGTAGTATTAAGCTTTCAAAAATGTTTATATGTACCAGAAATGCATCTAAAATGTTCAGCTACTTTCTCTCTGCGTTCTTCATTCTGTCTCAATGTTTTATCAATTTCTCATATTTCTTTATACGGAATTTCTGTTATCTCTGCCTGAGAAAATACTTCAAAAATATAAGTACAAAGGTAAAGAAACAGTAATTGTGCATAGTGCCAAGCATATGTCTGATCTGTCATCTAATTTTTTAGTAAGAAATGCATCCTAAAAGGCTTGATACAGTCTCTATTTCTGCTAGATGATGGATTTAAAAGCAAACAAAAAAAAGTAGAGTTAATAATTCAATACTGGTATTATATTTGGTTAAGATTAATACTACTTGTGTTATACGTGTTACAGTTCAGTTGCAGGCAAAATTATCCCAGTAAAGATAGAAAGTTCCATTTAAATGCTTGCTTTTCTATATGTACTTACATATTTAAAACTTTTTATTTCTTTAGACCTGGTTCTGTTGTTCCTACTGGTTTATTTCAAGGAATTAAAACTGTTAACCCTACATTTCGAGGCTACTCTCAACAGGTAAAACTTTCTGATCTAAAATCTGCCTAAGCTGTAAAATTCTCTCTTATTTTGAAATCTAATGCTTAAGATACCATGCTTCCTATATTTGTTAAAAGCAATAGCAACATAAACTTATGTGCTTCAAATGTAGATCATCTGAAATGGAAAATGGAGTCAACAACAGTTAAGTCAGGTTTTATGTTCATTTATATAAAATTCTTTAAAGGCCTTCAGCTTCTGAGAATAACTCATATCCTAGAAAACAGCATAAAGGTGTTTAAAAATAAAAAGAGATAGATTTTTAATATTTGTCACCAGTTCTGCTTTTTTTTTTTTTTTGTTTGTTTGTTTTTTTTCTAAGTACACATTGTCCAGTTTTCATTTATTATCTTTTAAAAAAACAAATGCACTGCTCTGTGTTTTGTAAGCAGTACTGTAGGAACTCGGGTCCGCAACTTGCCAAATAGGCATGGATTGTTATGTGGTAAAGGCATTCTTCAGTTACCCTTCAGTATCTTGCTGCAGTCATACATTTTGCAGTACTTTGTTAAAAGCTTTTTGGCTAGAGGAAGAATTTAAACACTGTGGTTAGAAAAGCTTACCAAGATCTTCCAGGAATCTGCTGTTTTTTAAAGGAATTCTGCTAGCATGTTTCATATTTGTGGAGTGGAGGATTAGAACACCTGTTTTAATGTTCAAATACTGCATGTAGCTGTAAAGTAAATGTCTAAATAGTAATCTCAGCAGGATTTAGTTTACTCATGGGCTTCTGAAGAGCCACGTGAATTTCTGGAAAAGCAGAAAATCAGTCCGGATAACTGAAAAGAAGCTGTATGGAAACTTGGTTCTTGTAGCTTTGAACACTGAGAATGTGTTTTTCCATGCAGAGCAACACTTAATGAGAACCCTTTTACATTCTGCCTGGATCACACTTCAGTTGTATGTTTAGTATGTTTCGTGGCAACAATTAAAACAAAGCAAGTCTTTCATGACCAACATTCTCCTATGGCCCAGCCTCACAAATTGGGTAGCCAGTTGGATAGCCAAATCCAGTCTTCAGGCGGAAAAAGGAATTCTTCTGCTCAATGAAGAATGTTTATCAGTTAAGCTGTGTCTTAAGATTTGAGTCTTTTTTTTTTGTATGGAAGTATTACTAGCAAATAGGCATATTAGGTTTTTGGTTTGTTGTTTTTTTTTTTCATTACTCAAAACCCAAAACTGAATCTGATAATTCTAGTTTTTTGAGAAAAAGAATGTTTTCTAGTCTGCAGTTGTAAGCTTAGTAAGTAATTGGTGCGTTGGATGGTGATGTTGAGCAGCAGAAATTATTATGAATAACCAAAATACGGAAAGGAAAACAGAAGAAAATAGAAGCAGTAGGAGTTGCTAAGGAGAGGCTATTGTTTTCTCACATGCTTGTTTTAATAGATATTCTCTATTGCCAGGAACCAAGCTGCTACGTGGATTGTTGAAATTTCTCTAAAGATATTTCAAAACACAGATTAGACTTGTAGTAAATCTTCTCAGCTCTTTGTTTAGATACTGATAGCTGGAGAGTCTTGTTCAGGCTTGAGAAGAAGAATTAAAATCTTTTTGCCAGTGTGATGCAATTGGAAAGACAGGATAAGTACATCACAACACTTCTTAATAAAGTCCTGCCATGCCCAGTGAAAACAATGCTCAGATTGCTTTGCTGAAGATGCTGCATGAGGTTTTTAAAAAACTGTCCTTAAAACATTCCATTGACAGCAGAGCTGGGATCTGGCCATAGTGTTGGTAGCTGCTTGAGTTACACTTGTTGAAATAAGCTTTTTGGTAATAGAAGTGTTTTGGAGGAAACTCACATAAGATTACATGTGAGAAGTGGATACAGGAAACCAATACGTGATCTGGAAATGAAATTTCTTTTGAACTTTAGACTTGAGATAGAGGCATTTAACTTACTCTTCTTTAATAGCCAGCTGCAGCTTTTGGTTAAGTTACCGGTATCTTTTCCTGATATGAATTTAAATTCTTCCAAACATGGAATAATATCATAAAACTTGTTTAAAATCCTAGGATGCACAAGAATTTTTGCGTTGTCTAATGGATTTGCTTCATGAAGAACTTAAAGAACCAGTTGTAGAACTGGAAGATGTCCAGCCTACAAGTGTCGAAGACAGTATGGAAGAAGACAAGAGCCAGTCAGATGTAGGCTTTCAGCCCTGTGAATCCTGTGGTACCTGTGATAAAACAGAAAATGACACTATTTTCAAACCTGTCTTAGAGGATCCTGCAGAGACAACCATGTTAATTCAGGATGATGATAACAACTCAATCACATCCAAAGACTGGCAGAAAGAAAAAATATCAAGCAACAAGCTTAAACGAGCAAATTCTATAGAAGACTTTGAAAAAGACACAAATACTGCTTCAGAGACCACTGAATTTTTAAATAATCAAGGAACTGTCAAAGTACAGATACACAGCAGATTCTCAGGTGAGACATTAGTAATGTGCAATTGAAGTTGTCAAATTCTTAGCCGGAGTATCTGTGTCAGTGGAGAAAAGTTGTAGAATAAGTACTGTAGAGGTACAGGTCAAATAGGCTAGGTGGATTGACTTTAGGAAATGCACCTTCCTTATTTACTTTTCAGTTCAGGTGTTCTGAATTCAACTTGAATTTCCTTGAAAAACTAAATATTTGTGCTGGATAAGGTTTCAGATAACCCAGAAGAGAGTGGGGGTTTTGGATTTTGTTCTTAACTATATAATGTTCTAAACATATGTGACTTGAAATGGTGCTGCATTCCTAAATGTCATGTGGCCTGACAGTGTGGTTAAATTAATTGTGTAACCATTGTGTCTGTTCATTCTGCAGTAAATTTTTGGTAGAATTTATGAATAATGCAAATATTAATTGCAGAATACATCAATGATGTCCACATGAATGATATATCTGCAGCCCAAACCCCATCATCAAATGAAGGGATGAACACCCGCTTATCAAACAGTCCACCAAAATCATTCTCATCATGCTCTTCACTGGCACCAGTCCACAAAAAGGGTAAAGGTTCTTTATTTTCTCCCCGCAGTACTGAATCTGTCTGTATTACAGTTTTCATTTTGTTGTTTCTTGTGTCTTGCATACCAATGCAGTGTTTTTAATTCAGGACTTTTTGATCCCCTGTCCCTACTGGGGAGAGGGGCCATTATGTAAACTGGACATACAATAAGACTCCCTCTACTTCTGTAGAATTCTTATTCTTTCAAAGCATGCTTGAATAATATCTGCCTCTACTTTGTGAAGATACAATAGTATTTTGAGAAAACTTTCTCAACTGCTGTAGTTCGGAAAGAGAGGAAATGTACGAGAAGTTAGTTAGAAAGATAATTCAATTTCCTGTCACTATTTCCATGGCTCACTGCTTGTTACTGGCTGTCAGTATTTTGACAGACTTTGACTCCTACAAAACTTTTCAGTGATCTCCTTGGTAGTTTTCAGACTCCAAAAGAAGTTTTGTGGTCTTTATTCTAACATACCATGCTGGTAATTTATACAGCCCAAGAGACTGCTTTGGTCTGTTTATCTAATTAGTAGTGGATTTGGGTGGGGAGGGGGTGCACATGTTATGCTTGGAGTTTTATTTTTTCTTATTTTTGTAATAAGCTGCTGTTAGGCTGGACTCTAGTAGTAAGTTTAATCTATTTCAACCTGTCACTGTCACCAGTGTTGTGATACAATAAGCTTGTATATGTGTTTTTCATCCCAACATGGTTAAAACTTGTGGGAAGATGTGATCAAATTAAATGTCAGAATGCAACACCTAAAGTTTATACCTTGGGGGATTCCTGCCAAGATGAATCTCGTAGCAGGAGGCTGTAGGTTTCAAGACTGCAGTTTGAGTTTTACTTAAACTGATGCAAAATTTTCCACCATAAACTGCTTGAGGAACCTACATGAATTGCCTGGTACTAGCAGTAATCTGCTTGTATTTAGTAAACAGAAAATAGGGATTGGTTCAAAATCAAGACCTAAATACATGTGATCTCTAATTATATTATGCAAAGTTGAAGTAAATCAGAACCCAATTTATCTTGATTTGCTTTCAGCATTTAATATTTGTCATTTTATAGTTGCAACTGTATCATCACCAAAAAGGAAGAAGCGCAAGAAGTACAGGAGTGTCATCTCTGATATATTTGATGGGACTATAATAAGTTCAGTACAGTGCCTGACTTGTGATCGGGTGAGTAAGAAGGGGAAGTTTCAGCTTTTAACATGTGTTTTTTTCCTCAGTATAAATACTTACAGCTTTATGAATACAATGAGGCTCTGGTAACTTTATTCTTTTGTGACAGATTTCCTCAGAAGTTTCAGTTGTTTCATACTTGTTTACTCAAATAGTAGTAGCAGTTTCAAAAAAGTAAACATGATCACTAAAATCCAGGATGGGAGCAAGAAAATGCATAGCTGTCTCTTTTGCGGCTTTTGGTCATGATAATGTTGAAGTAAGGTACTGTCAAAACAATGGGATAAAGCTTTCTGGAACTAGCTTGTATAACAAGAGCCTGAGACAAAAATCATAGTGCTTTTTGTGACTACTAGGAAGAGAAATAATAATGACATGATGGGTTTCAGTGATAGCAATGTGCAGGTTCACTCTAAAATGCTTTTTTTTTCTTCCTCTTTTAGAAATGAATTGTTATGTCTCCTTATTTGTTAATTTGCCACCTTGCAGAATTTTCAACTACACAGTGACTTAGTAGTTACTGGTGAACTTTACAGTAGTCAGTTTAATTCAGTTTCTCTTTAATCTTAACTCTATTTTGTTTCATTTGTTTTCTTCTTTAGCTGTCTGTAACCCTGGAGACCTTTCAGGATCTGTCCTTGCCTATTCCAGGTAAGGAGGATCTTGCTAAACTCCATTCTGCAAGTCATCAGACATCTCTAGTCAAGGCTGGGTCATGTGGAGAAGCATATGCTCCCCAGGGATGGATAGCTTTCTTTATGGAATATTTCAAAAGGTAAGTAATATTTACCTTGTTTTATTTTTTAATCTATTTTGAAATTCCAGTTTCTGCTCTTCTGGCAGAACATTTGTTGTTTTTCTTTCTTTTCTATCAATGATGTTTCAGGTTTGTTGTCTCATGTGTTCCTAGCTGGTTTTGGGGTCCAGTTGTAACCTTACAAGATTGTCTTGCTGCCTTTTTCGCCAGAGATGAGCTCAAGGGTAAGAGGTCAATTACATGAACATGTTTCTTCTGATATTTTTCTTCTGATCATTCTAAGATGATTAATATCTTCTTTGCTTCACGCAATTAAGCAAAGGCCACCTGTTAGACTGTAATACAGTCATTTTTTGCTCTTACGGGATCATTCATTTTAAAAAGGTAAGCTTCTCATTCAACTGAATATCTGAGGCAAGAAATGCCTGTGAAAGCTGCTCTAGAAATACCAAGTAAATCTGAATTTGGTTTAATGAAATGATATCAAGTGAAGGGTCATAAAAATATCAAAACACATTAAATTAATACTTAATTTGACCTAGTGAATTTCTTCCCTTTTAAATTATATATCCTCATCTCTTCACGTTATGCTGTACTGCTTCATAGTTACACGCATAAAACCTAAGAACCTTTCTATTTACTTGCTCTGTCAACACTCTTACGGCTTAAATATCCAATGCTACCTAAAGATAAACTCCCTTGAAACTTTTATATATCAAGTGTATGTGCTTAAAGGGTAGCTATTTGGATTTAGAGAATAATGACTGTTTATCTTCTCCATTATATTTGCAGGTGATAACATGTACAGCTGTGGAAGATGTAAAAAGTAAGCTGTCTTTTACTTTTGTTTTAACTTGTCTTAATTTGAGTGCTTTAATGCTTCTGGTAGTCAAGAGGCATTTATTTCTGCTAGATATGTCACAGTGCTATTAATCTTTTGACACTACCTTGTGTTCTGGCTGTCAGAAATTTACTATTACAAAGGTGCAGAAGTCAGGAGGCACTGACTCAGCACACCATATTGCAGTCAAATTGTTCTTCGTTCTTTTTCATGTTCCTTATAATTTTAGACCTTTCTAAATTGTTTTTGATTGAAAAAAATGCTTTTAGCCCTCTATGTTACTAGTAGGTTTTCACTGATACCCAGTTGGTCCTTCAGTGTGTTATGAATAAATACACTGTGGCCTTAAATACTAAAGAAGAAAGAAACTGAAGTGGTCTGTAGCTCAAAGCCCTTTATGGAAAAGGAGTGTTATTGCTTGCTTTATAGCTGGTGATCTGCTGTTGAGTGCTTCGTAAAAATAAACTTGGATGCATTTTTTTCTATTTTGCTGAATAATCAGCTTAACAAAGCTTTATAGTTCTTTCCTTTATGCTAAGAGAAATTGTTAGCTAGACAGAGCTTGACTGTCTATACTTGCTGCTTTGACTTTTTCAGCAGTACAGATTGTCTTGTCTTCTAAAGCATCTTTGTTTCCATCTTTTTGGCTACTCCATGTCTAGTCTACATTCCAGAAATATTTTGGGTTTACTAATGTGTAATGTTCTGTTTAGACTTGCTGATCTAGCACAGTAAAAAAAAAAACAACCTTGTCTGAACTAAGTATTGGTTGGTTTGTTGTTTGTTTGTTTTTCTCCTTTGCTTAGGTTAAGAAATGGAGTGAAATTCTGTAAAGTGCAAAAATTCCCTGAGGTACTGTTACTACATGCACTTTAAAGCACTTTTTCTGCATGATAAGGAATGTGGTAAGACTAATGAATTGTATGAAGTAAGTCATGTTTATAATGTTACATGATGAAAATGTGCCTTCATATCGGCATTTGTTTTAAAAAGGTGAGCAATGTTTAATGATTCACCCTGTAAGAAAGTGAACCTTGTACATGAAAAGAAAAACCCCATTCTTCTAGCTTTACTATGTTATAACTGTCAGCCTGCAGAGCTTATTTATACTGTAGAACTTAAATACCACAGCCAGAATGGAAACATTTTCCATAAGTAATGCTTGTAACTTCACATTTTAAAAGTAATCCAATCTTACACGTCAAAACATGAGTTGATAGGTGTAACAGTCAGGAAGAATTAATGTCCCTCATGACAAGATTGTGCAATAGGTGCATTGAAGGAGAGAAAAGGTGTGTTGCTCATTGCTGAATCAGCATTGGTAACTTCAGGACTGGGCATTTTTTATACTATTAGTAAGATAAGTGAGATAATTGCAAATGTATTTCTAACTCCTCGAGCCACAGTTGATTTAAAAAAAATAAATAAAATCTATGGAACACAGAGCTTGTGATAGTTGCTTCAGACCATAGAGAAAAGGGATCCTTTTGGTATGATATAAGGAAAATGTGGCATGCACAGTGCAGTTTATTTAATGTCAGATAGTACCAAGTTCTTGAGTGAATCTGTCTATCTTTCTTACAGATACTGTGCATTCATCTCAAAAGATTTAGACATGAACTTATGTTTTCCACTAAAATTGGAACCCATGTGTCCTTTCCCTTGGAAGGCCTTGATCTTCAGCCTTTCCTTGCTAAGGACAGTCCAGCTCAAATTGTGACTTATGATCTTCTGTCTGTCATCTGCCATCATGGAACTGCCAGCAGTAAGTATGAGGTTGATTGCTCTGTCTCTGTAGTTGATATTCACATCAGCCCTTCTGTTTAAGATTATTCATATACTGCAGAGTAAATAGTTAAGCACTGGTAATTATACTGTGAAGGATAAATGCTGTGATTTTTACCTTGAACCATAAGATGACTTGATCTTAAAGAGTTGACACATCTTTGAAATTGTATGACATACTGAAATAAAATTGTAGGTGGAGAAAGAGTTCTCGGAATATTAAGTAGACTATATATATATCATTGAAAGTAGATAGTATGTATGTACAAATAATGTTCCATGTCAGGAGATGACCAATTGATCAGCTGTCCTACACTGCTGCTTTTTCTAGAGTTTTGATGCTTTGTATGACTTACTTTTTTGGAAAGAGTTTATCACACAGATACCAGTGATTTTTTTAAAAAGTTGTTCTTTTGGTTGATCTGCCAATTAACCCCAAACCAGGCAGTATCTGCTATTTATAGCTAGTGATGAGTAGCTGAATAAACATCTTACTGCTTTATTTCAAGCTTGTTTCTGCCTAGATGCTTTCAGTGTTTATAAGGTTTGGAAAATAGGATAAAGGTAAGTTTGAGGTCAGGAACTTCATAGATTTTTATACAGGTTACCCACCCTGTCAAGCTGTCCAAACTTGAGGTGTCCATTGCTTAGATGAAGTTGTTTACTTCTTTTTTGTGGATGCTTTTTCATTTTCTATTCAGTGCTTGCTGGATGATGCTTCTCATAATCACTTTAGTAGACATCTGATTATTTACTTGTTGGCAGTGGAATATGTATTTTAGAAATAGTAAAAATTTAAACTATATTATGAATAGTCTTCAGAACACAGTTAAGTATGGTCTTGATATTATGTAGCCATTACACATCTATGCTAATTTCCCTTAAAAAGATTTGAAAAGAGTTCATTGTGGAAACTGATAGGGTAAATCGTTCAGTCACTCTTACTCTGATTAGTTTCATGGTTCAGGAGTGCACTGAACATCAAGCTGCTGGAAAAATTCAAGAATATGCTGAAAGCGGTGTTCAGTTTGCCACTAGCTGATGGAAATTCAGGAAGGGGAAGTGGGAAGTGATCCAGAGTTTGGGAGAAATTAATATCCAGGTCATGTCTGCGAATGATTTAATATTTCTCCCATTTAAGACTTGCTTTTTTTTGGACTTACTTCCTTTTCATGTGTTGCACAGTAAAATGGGCAGCACTGGACACTTTAATAAATCTTGCTTCTTACACTCTAGGTGGACATTATATAGCTTATTGTCGCAACAATTTAAATAATTTGTGGTATGAATTTGATGACCAGAGTGTCACAGAAGTATCAGAATCCACAGTGCAAAATGCAGAAGCTTATGTTCTCTTCTACAGGTAAGTAGTTGAAAGTACAGTCATGCTTATTAAGTCAGGTATGTAAATAACTTTAAAGCAGTTGGGCAGCTTTCAGAAATTGGCTGCCACAAAAGAATTATAGTGGAAGCATTTGACCAACCAGAACAACCTATGCTGGAGAAAGACTTAATCCTTCAGTTTTGTTCTTAACACTTGCTCTGTCACCGCTAAAACATGTACTGAACTTAAAATGAAAATTAAATCTGCATAAATAAAGTGTAGTAAGATGACTAGAAAGAGAACTTTAAACAACTGTTTGGATTAGCCACTAATTATCTCCTTTTTAATCAGAGGAAAGGAATGCTGCACAATGAGAGGCTTTGCACACAGACTCTTAACTGTTAGAGCTCTGAAGGGAAGAGTGGAAAGTCTTTAGCAGATGGGATGTGGAACAACAGATGTTTTACTGTGTTGTAATTTAATTTTGGGGAATTGAGAAGCTGGACTTTCCTGAAAGTTGAAATGAAAGGCGAGAAGTCATGTTATTATCTTCAGTCTAAGGAATTTTTGTACTTGAAACAACAAAAACAGCTTAACTCAGCTTTCAAATTCTAAATATCTTGTACTAAGATCAAATTTCCACTAAAAGTTTACTGCGAAGCAGATTGTGTAGAAGTTGGACTAGAAATGAGATGTGTTCTGGTTTAACTTTCATTAGGAACACTTGTACCTGCCACTGTCTGAGCTAAGCCTGCAAGTCTGAGTCAGTAAGTCTTTTGAAAGGAATGTGGAAGTCATGCTGTATTGCCGAGAAAGAACGTTGCACCTGATTGTAGGCAAACATATTTAAATAATAAAAGAACAGAGTTCATAAAATTTGGTTTTTAGAAAAAGAACATACGCACAAAATACTACCACACACAAAATAAGTGTTCTTTCAGCGTGTTTTAGAAGGCTTATTGGAAATACGTATAAATTTTTAAATTAACAACTGGAAAGACTTTTGTTAAAGAATTTTATTCTGAAGTGGGTAATGTATTTTAATTGGGTTTATGGCAAATATTTTCCTACTCTTTTAGTCTTGTTTTGCTGTAGTATAAATAATCCTGTTGCTATGGCCATTAGGTCTACCTGAAGCTTTTCTGTTAGATATTTGAGGTAACTTTGACACCATAAGTTAACTGATGTGGTCCAGCTTTTGTGGGATGCTGAGTCAAGTTTTGGGTCGGGGTTTTTGGAGGATAGAATCATAGAATAGTTAGGGTTGGAAGAGACCTTAAGATCATCTAGTTCCAACCCCCCTGCCATGGACAGGGAATGAATAGCTGTCGTGGTTTGAGGCCCCTCAAACAGTTCTGCTCGCTCCCCCCTCTTTCTTCCCCAGTCCTGGGGAAATGGGAAGGAGAATCAAAAGAATGCAACTCCCACAGGTTGAGATA
>JASSUY010031472.1:0-23759 GCA_032466535.1 Forpus xanthops | reverse complement strand
CTTCTTCCCGGCTCCCCTCCTCCCTGGCAGAGCATGAAACTCAGAAAGCCCTTGGCCAGCCTAAACACTCCAAGCCACAACTATAAACACTGGTGTTATCAGCACTGTTCCCAAGCCGAAAAACCAAAACACAGTGCTACACCAGCTACTGCTTAAAGAAAAATGACTGCTGCTGCTGAAACCATGACAATAGCTCAGAGCTGCCTTTAGAGAAGAGATTATTCACTCTAAAAACGAGAACAGAGATAATTCCAGTTGGACAGCACCAACAGCCTCAATGAGAAAAAACAGGGGGTTACAGGAAAAGTAGGGGAATTACCCAATTTAGTTACTATTCAGCCTGACTTCTGAAGTCAGGAACATCTGCCCAAGGACCAACTTGCGAAGCTTTTATCTCAAAAGATACAGAGGAAGCAGGAGGTGGGCAGAGCCTTATCTCCTCCTCCTGTGGTAGTAATCACCTCTGCAGTATAGTCAACTGTCTGTTACAAAATATTTACTTTCTCAGGCTGCTAGGTTAAATGGGAACTGCCAGGGGTCTTTGTTGTTGATCTAAGCAGGCAGAAGTTTTCTTTCAAGCATAACAGGTGCCAAGGACATGCCCAAGTTTAACAGAGCAAGTAGTCTTTGCTGCCCTTCCCACTCTTTACTAGCTGTTCTGAGTGTTGCAGCACACTGTTCCCTAATGTCCAGGTTCCTACCACACAGACGGTGGCTCAGGCTGTATGTAAAAAGTTCTAGTTATTTCACAGGCTAAGTCAACTGCTTCGTGCTACTAGAACTTTGACATATAGTCATGGCCCAGGTAATTTACTTGAAAGTACAGGTTTCACAAAATAAACTATCTGTGTTGTGCAAAAATATATATTTGTTTAATGATTTCTATTTTGGTAATAGGAAGAGCAGTGAAGAAGCGCAGAGAGAGAGACGGAGAATATCAAGTCTACTGAACATGATGGAACCAAGTCTTCTGCAGTTCTATGTTTCCAGACAGTGGTTAAACAAATTCAAGACTTTCGCAGAGCCAGGACCAATTTCAAATAATGACTTTCTTTGTATGCACGGAGGTGAGACTGTAACTGAGTGTCATGTGACTTGTAGCTGTGCAGGGATGTGCACTTGTTTTAATTAAAGGAATTTGAATGTAGTGAATTTTTATTATAATCTCTGTAACTTCTTAGGTAAATTAAAACTGTAACTTCTAAGTCAATGGTTTCTGTCATTTTAGTAGCTAACTAGTTGAAAACTACACCATGTGAAGATCTCCCATTTGTCCTCTTTTCCCTACACATTTGATTTTGTTTATAAGTTTTCTTGACTCTTAAAGAGGAACAGTTTGATTTTCCTACTTGATTCATAAAAATATATATTCAGTTTTAAAAAATCGTGTCACTTTATCATCATCCTTAATACTTCATTCTGCCAATCTAGATCTTATTTGCAGCTACACATTAAAATCAATAAGAAAGTTCAAAAGCTATGGAACAGGAAATTGTTATGATGCAGAGTAGCCAGTGCATAGCAGTGTGAAAATAGAGTAGTAATTCTGTATATTCAGTGTGGGAGCATAAAAATTTTACTTTGTGCTAAATGTTTTCAAAAATGAACATATTGCATTGAGCAAAGTGTTGGGGAGCTATCCATATTTGTGTGATAACATTCTAAGAAATCATTACTGTGGTGTTTTTACACCTATTTTCTAATAAAAAATACAGCTGTATTAGATCAGCAGTTAGAGGCGCTGCCCCTATTGCTGAAACAAACTTTTTACGTAAGAATATTAAGCTCAGTAGCAATGTGCAGAGGGTGTACAAGTGAGCCCTTGTGGCTGTGACATTCCTTTTGCAGGGTTACAGATGATGACTTTTGTACAAGTGCCCAAAAGACTAAATTTTTACCTTTTTCAAAGAATTCCTCCATGGCACATTGCTGCTTGCTGTGTGCTTCAGCTCAATGTATCTGGTTGTGCAAGCCCTTCATGCTGTCCTTGAAATTTCCTTACTTTCAAGCATTAGTGCTGTTTGAAGTAATTCAAAAAGGTCTACAACAAACAAGTGAATTTTGAGTAGACCATTTGCGGATGTGTTTACAGCTGTAAATAAAATATTTAATCCCTCGGTAACATTTATATTGTATACCTTAAGAAGCATTTTCAATTGGTATCTAAAAAGGCCTTTAGCCCTTTAATCTTCCATATAGTTTGCTTCTGCTTTTTATAAACTTCTCAGCCTCATGAAAGTTTAAAATTAGAGTGATCTCCTTAAATACAATAATAGATTATACTGTGGTAAACCTTGCTTTACATGATTTCTCTGAATTCATTGAAAGATTATATTTTTTTAATCCCTCTAACCTCTAACACAGTCTTCTCCCTCCATGTCCTGAATAAAATCTGCAAGTCTTTTTTTTTTTTCTTTTTTCATTGTTATTTTTTTTAATTTGTTTTGGTTTGTTTGTTGTCGCTTCTGCAGGTGTTCCTCCACACAAAGCTAACTTCATAGAGGACTTAGTTGTAATGCTACCTCAAAATATATGGGATAATCTGTACAGCAGGTAAGTTTTATACTGTAACTGGAAAAAAATCCAGTGGTATGATCTACGTGGAAGTATGTTTCAAGCAGCAACATCAGACTACAGAATTAGTGGATCAGGAAAAAAGGAAAAAGAATGTTAAAAAAGTATTCTAGGCACAGAACCAAGTGAAGGGATTGCAAGCAGCCAGTTTATGTAATTTGCTTTTGTAAAGTTATGCTAAAAGTCTACAAAAAGTAGTGTGTTACTGTGATAATACATGAGCATTAAACAAATAAAAAGTATGGTATGTACTGACTGACTCAAAGTAGGTCAGCAAAAGTACACTTTGAAGAGGTATTTTGAAAGACTTCTCTGTATCAGCTTCCTGTTCTCTTGTTGGCTGGAGACAGCTTTTCTTTTATGTTGGCTTTGAATCCATAGCCTCAGCTGCCAGTACTGCTTCAAAATAACTTATATCTAAGTGTTCCTTATAACTACTCAATGCTTTTTAATCTAGGTCAGGCTTAAGTGCTTGCTTATAAAGGAGGGATTCTTAAAAGATGTGTCTCCTTTTAAAGTAACAAAAAGCTATAGAAGAGCTTTGCTGATGACCTTAAGGACTCTATTGCACTTGTTTTAAATATTTTTAGCTGTTAATTTCCTGCCTTCTAAGCAATACAGCTGAAGGGTTGAGTTTTTTTGTTTTAAAATTTCAATAGACACAAGTGAAAAATGGAACAATATTATTTCCAGCCTATTTCTACTTTCGTATATGTACTGAATTCCAGCTGACAAAGAAAGACAGTATTTGTTTTTTGTATGCAGAAGGATTTGTTAAATCTGAAGAAAAAGTGGTTTTAAACTTCTAATTGTTTTTTCTTCTTCCTGAACCTTTTTGCCAAGATGTCCAACTTCAGTCATTTGGTCAAAAGGTGATGTCCCAGAGGTGATAGGGTCCTATTAGGTAGAAGAGAGGTATGAATTATTGCTAAATGTGTTCTCTGGCTTCCTGACTGGCACATGCACCCTTTAACACAGAGTAGAACTGAAGCAGCCATGTTTTGCTTTTTGTCTTGTTATCTCGGAATTACAGGAGAATATCATGGCTGCAGTGGGTGAGAATTTAGGGTGTGGAAGCCAAATGTCATGGAAGCTGTCTTTTGTTGAGATAATCTTAAGAAAAAGCAGATACTCATCTAAAATGCCAATTGCCAATTGATGTCCCAAACACGTTTATTTTGCTGCTCATGTGGCACTACTCCTGTTGATTTCCAAATACTTTGGGGTCAGAATTGCTTTGGGATAATACAGTATAATCTGTACTTGATCTATTTCAAGTACAAAGTTATGAGATCATCACCGCAGTTTAAAGACAAAGTGTCATATTCAGAGATGCAATCTAAATGATGGGTGGCCATTTTATAAAAAGTGTCTTTAAGTTGGTATGATTTAATATATACCAAAAAACTTGTATGTGCAAGTGCTGTTGTACTGAAATAATGCTTTAATTTTCAGTTAAAATATAACATTTCTGTGTTAGGAGATGGGGGTGGGAAAATAGCATCCCAAATTATTTTTATGGACTGACAAACATACAAGTCGGGGGGGGGAGAAGTAATGCTTCCATGGCAGATTTTTCTTCAATTTATTCACGAAGTAACCACAGTTGCTTTTCAATCTTGTTTAAGACATAGGCTTTCATATTTTGAACTTTAATTCATGTTACACCTGAGAAAGCCATGTGATAAATGTTAAGATGCTTAAATGTAAATGCTTAAGAGCACTCTCTTTTGTCTCATTTAAAGTAAGATTTTTGGATTAAAATAGGAAGTTTTTGAAGTGAAACAAAACTGGAAGTGACCCCAGGTCTGTCAAAAATAGTGATTCAACTAGGAAGTAGAACCTGGAATATCCTTAACTCAATGTGTGACCTTTCTGTTGTAGTAAATGCATTTCTTAAGACTGCTAGTCATTCAAGAATGTTTTCTTTCAGGCTTGTAGTTTCCAGGCTAGTAAATGATGCCCATGTTCATAATGATGCATCTATACTGTAAGGGTGGTGAGGCACTGGAATGGGTTGCCCAGGGAAGTTGTGATTGCTCCATCACTGCCGGTGTTCAAGGCCAGGTTGGACATAGCCTTGGGTGACATGGTTTAGTGTGAGGTGTCCCTGCCCATAGCAGGGGGGTTGACACTAGATGATCTTAAGGTCCTTTCCAACCCTAACTATTCTATGATTCTATGATTCTGTGCACACACACATGTACATATATATATATTTGTATATATTATCTTTTGTGCTTCTTAATAACAGTGTCTCTACAGACTTCCATGCATTTTCCGTGTTTCAAACAAGGAAAATACGGATGAGAAGGTCATGAAGAATAAGTTTTTAAGAACAAAATAATCAAGTTTAGAGTTAGGTGTCAGGGAGGCAGCAAACTGATGAAGAGCCTGCAGTGGAATGGAGGAACATGCTTAAAATAAAACTAACTGGAACATTTCCATAAGTTGTTTCTTGGAGGTCTTTAATAAGGTCAGACAGGGTGTATATACAACAGAATACTTGCTCACTGTCATGTTCTTCTCATAGTAACACCTTTTGAAGTATGTGATATGGTAGCTTGAGATGGTTTCTACTGGCTTTAGGCAGTTGGAACTTGGAAGATGGTTATGTCTCATCCTGGAGTACAAAATATTACTAGGAAAATAAATTACAGTATTTGTAGATCAAATGACAGTGTGACTGGCATTGATCAGACTTAGGTATTATAAGAAAGCACTTGCTGTGTCTGTAGATGCATGATATTTTCACATGGTATTTTGCACAAGGTTAATGTTTTTTTACATTTACTGCAGGTATGGAGGAGGACCAGCTGTTAACCATCTGTATGTTTGTCACACCTGCCAAATAGAGTCTGAAAGAATTGAAAAAAGAAGGAAAAATGAATTGGAAATGTTTATTCGGGTAAAAAAGTAAACACTTATTCATTCTGCTTTTTGACATCACCTGATACTCATGAAATGACCCAAGGGGTTACGGAAAGTGCATAGGTGATCCCTGAAATGAGTGGGCTTCATTAAATATATATATACCTATTTAGAATCCCTTCTTTCCTGTTGGCAACAGTAATGTTCTTGTCATATTCCAGATAACTTTATATGGAAATGTACTTAGAGAAAATATTTTGTTTCTTAAATTGCTTTTTTATTGTATAGAAAAGGCACAGCCACATGATCGATTGTTCTTTATACACTGCCAGTAATTTGTTCTGTGCAATCTGATAAGGTTTTAGTGCAATAATGCTGTGCCAGCAAAACATTAACCATAATCTTTAGTTCTTATTTCAAAAATATCATTAGATATATAAACAAGCATAATTCAGTGTGAAGTAAATACCTTCATGTTATAATAGAACTGTAAAATTAATATCAAGCAGCTAGTATATTTTTGATGAGTTAAGAGTTTATGTGCATGAGTCTGGTAAAATGACTAGAAGTAAGAGTTTTGTAATTCTTAAAACTGTGTTTTCAAGTCTTCAGTGAAAATAAATGCAGAGAGATTGGAGTTCCATTTCTGCTACCTTAATTATTGAGAGGGAGGAAAAACAAAATTGCAGCTGTTTTTTAGTTCTGTCTGTGCTTTAATTGTACTTCATAGATTGTGTCAGCTTTTCCATGTTCTAACTGCTATTTGAACTTCTTAGTAATTGATTTTTCTCTAGACTGGGTTACCACTGGATAGTAATTATTATTAGCAACATGGAGTCAACCTCATGTGTTTTAGTGATCAACATCTTTCCAGTATAAACAATGATTATATGTTCACTGTTGTGTAAGTATTGTTACAGGCAGAAAATTCTATTATCCTCTATTAAGACTGTGTTAGGGAGTGATTGCAAAACTTATTCTATCTGGAACCGTAAGAAGTTGTATTGATGCTTTAGGTTCATGGCTTCAAGAGGGAAGTATAGCTGTACTATTACAGAGCTAAAAGATGATGGCTTTAAAGGTTTAAATGACTTCTTTCATGTTTCTTAATAACCTTGTGAAAAGATGTATAGTCTCTGAAAAAGAAAAAATGTTTAAAATATTAATTTTTAATTAGGATTAAATTAATTTTTAAATTAAATTTTAAATTTAATTATTAAAATCTTAATTATAAAAAATCTTTTTTTTTTTACAATGATAGAATAAAATTTAATTAAATACACCTGAGACTTAGGTACTATTTGAAAATTTGTAGTGTCACTTGTATTGCTGTGCAACAGAAACTCAGAAAACCAGGAGGTGATTTTTGGGCTTGGTTTTTTTGTTCCCCCTTCCCCCCATGCTTTTTAAACTGAAGAGAAGTCCCTGTGCATTAGTTCACTGTGCCTTGCTTGGAATCATACTGGCATCTGTTCAATGTGTTAAGGAAAAAATAAGCATAGGTGAAGATATAGTTCATCACAAAAAAACCTGCCATAAAATTATGGAGCAAATCTTTCAAAACACTGGTTTAATTTAAAAGAAATAAGTTGGCTGCTTTCTTCTATTACTTCACAGTTCAGCCTTCACTGTAATTATCCAATAGTGTTTAATGGGAATAAGCGCTTGTGCTTAACTTGCCATTTTCAGGAAAAAATAAACTCTTAATTAAAGAATAAATAATCTTCTAATACGAAGGCTACCACTATATCAAAATCTCACCTTGGGAATTCACTAGATATTTACTGTTCTGATGGTCAGTAGTTCTTTAAAGTGTTCTGTAGCAATGTAACATTGTACTGTTAATAATTACAGTGGTTAAAATAATTCAGTAGTTTAAAGGGGGAGAGGAGGGAAAGGCAGAAAAACATAGATTCTTTCTCATTTCAGCTTAATAGAGCATTCCAAGAAGAAGAATCTCCATCAACATTTTACTGCATCAGTATGCACTGGTTCAGAGAATGGGAAGGATTTGTAAAGGGTAAAGACAGTGGTAAGTTGTGCTCCATTTGAACATATGGGTAATCCTTTATTTTTTGTTATCATGTAGTGGTACTGTTGAAGTAAATTGGATTTGCTTTGCTAGAAGGCTGTAGGAAAAACAGATAGAGAAGGCAGTGAAAGCTCTTAAATATCTAAGACACAGGCTGTATAGGTTACAAGTATATCCATGAACAGAATATAGTCAAATAATACATAAGAATGGATAATGAGATAGTTGTAGAAGGAATGTTGCTTGTTTACAGGGGTTCGGCTGTTAGCGCAGCAGGAAAAATAGATCTAAGTACAAGCAAAGGTGGATTTTGGTGTGCAAACTGGTAGATAATACTGTAGCTTCTGGTTGTGACCTTGCTCACAAACTAAACTCGTAGATAACTGAGTAACTACTATAATATCTTTTTAACCTACTTTAAGTGCCTCTAAACTTCTGAAACAGAAAAACTGATAAATGTTGTAGTCTTGTCTAACTGTTCTAGGAAACCTTTGCTAGGTGTAAGAATTAGGATTAATATGTGTTTTACATTGCTTAAGACTTAGTAAAATGAATGCTTTGAAAAACTTGGTCTTAATCAAAATTCTGATTCGCTTTTAACAACTTGGAACATACTGTTCAGCAGCATGAGAGAAAGTAGTAAACAAACGAGCTGTTTCTGCTTCCATTTGAAAATAGAACCTCCAACCTGCCATTTGTTGTCAGCTCTCCCAATTTTAATCATCTTTGTGTCACACTAGATCCTCCTGGTCCTATTGATAATGCTAAGATTGCAGTAACGAAATGTGGAAATGCTGTGCTAAAACAAGGTGGGTGTCCAGTATTGCTGCAGCTCTGGGCTCTTTGGGATGTATTTGCTGAAGTTTGGAAAATTTATGATGAATTCTTTTTTTAACAGTTACTGGAAAATGGCAATTCCTAGTGAATCTGTGTTGTACTCATTTTGGGAGAATCAGCTTATTCTTCAAATAGATAATTAATATCTATAATAAACTAATCCAAAAGCAGATGAGAATGTAAAAGGAGATGCAGAGTAACTTCAAAATGGTGAAAGCATGCTTTGGCTTTGTGTAGCTCGGTTTGATTTTGGTTTTCTTAATGTAAATTGCGAGATTCTTGGCTTTTAGACTGTCATATATCTGTATGTAGTTATTTGATTCTTAACATAATTTGAATTGAGAGCTACTTCTCGCACAGTGGGAAATAAACCTCAGTAACATGCTGTTGCTCATTTTCCTGTAAGTTGTTTGCCACTGTATATTTCAAAACCATCCCTAGCATGCAACAATACAGATTTACTTGTTACTGCTTGCAGTCAGATGCTTAAAACCATTTATTTAAAATTCATAGGTACAGAGAAATTCTAATATGGCCTGCTTTATGAAGACTTAGACTTCTGTGAATATTTAGATTCACTGTAGCTCAGCTTAAAATAAAAATTTGTTTTATTAACATTTATTTAATTGGATTTTTTTTCCCAGTTTAATGCCTCTGCATACAGTGGACCTACCATTGGCAGTTCACTGGAGGCCACTAGGCCCTGCATGAGCAGCACCATTCTAAAATGCCAAGAGCTTATTTAAAAGAGTTATTGCACTATGAATTTTGCAGTACATTTTAATGATTTAAATGCTAATGTAGAATTCAAATACAAGGTGTGAAGCATATGACTGGCAAAAAAAATCCTTTTAGAATTAATAATAGAAAATTATCCAGTTGTTGACTTATCTTCAGTTACATTGTTTCAAATTGGAATTTGGGTAGAAATTAAGGCAAATAGGTTGTGGAAAATTTGTTTCTTAAGTCATAAGGAAAGAGGTGGGTGCACCACTGAATACTGTACAGTATTACTTCTGTGATCCAGTGGTCCTGTCCCAGTGTATTATTTCAGTTAAACCTGATGGCTAGAAGGCCTGGAGTGTGGATAATCTACTCCTGTGTCTACAGAGATGGGAATTATTTTTTGAGAACCTGAACCTAAGTGAGTAAAACTGAGGCATAATGTCATGAGTACTGGTACAGGATTTGCATCATGACTTTCAGATGAAGTGTTGCATAGTTGAGTTAGTATACGTAATCAAATGTGCAGGTCTTTGTACCCTTAACAAGACAAATTAATTTTGTCTGATTAAAGATATTGGGGGAAACTTGCTGCAGGGCAGGTTTTTAATCTGTTGTTTAAAGAAGAGGAAGTGTATTCTGGTAGAATAGAAATTTGTCCTTTCTGTGCATAGGTTAGTGTGAAGAAATCGCTTCAACTGTGTAACTGTCTCGGACAGGATCCTTGTGTGAAAACCAAAAGGGGCTACATGCTGGTGCTCCCTTGCCTTTTGCCACTATAAAATGTTCCAGAAAATTAGAATTTATGGTTGGATGCTGACTTGAGACAGGAGAGGGACCTTCAGCCAGAGGAATGGAATCATAAGCAAAGACTTTTTTTAAGACTTGATTTTAAACTGAAAGAAGGTGGTTTTAGATCAGATATTTGGAAGAAATTCTTCCCTGTAAGGGTCATGAAACACTGGCGTAGGTTGTCTGGAGAAGCTGTGGACACCCCATCCATGACAGTGTTCAAGGGCAGATTGGATGGGGCTTTGGGCAACCTGGTCTAGTAGAAGGTGTCCCTGCCCATGGCAAGGGCTTGGAACGGGGTGATCTTTATGGACCTTTCCAAACCAAACTATCCTAAGGTTCAGTGATTCTATGACTTTGATCAGTGAATGAAAAGGCGTCAGGCTGACCCATCAGTATTATGTACAAGGAGCAATAGTGGGGCTGTCTCCTAACAGTGGTTTCTCTTCGAAGTTCTGATAATTTCACTGTGGTTCTTGCACATTTCTTTCCATCAGTATTAATTTGCTTAATAAAATAAGAAACTTGAGTTACTGTACTTTACTGTGTAATTGGTGGGAGTGCATGTTCTTATATTAATATGAATTGTTTCCAGTGTACCAACACCACTTGTCAGCTTGACTGATAAATACCAAGTATTTATCATAGAACCTTCATGTGCTTTATTCTTGAGTTATATTAAATACTGGATAATTTAGAGCAGGTAGTTGTAAGAATCAAAGTACAAAATTAACACAAAATATGTCATTGTGTTTTGCAATTGGTGCAAAATAAAGCGCAAATTCAGTTTAGGCTTTAAATTTGAATCTGGTGGAGGTTATTTTTTTGGGTTTTTTTTTTGGTATCTATTATGGACTTCAACAAAATCATGAAAGAGTTATTCTAAATAGTAATGAAAATTTTTTTCATGTTTTCAGGTGCAGATTCTGGACAAATATCTGAAGAAACATGGAATTTTCTTCAGTCAATCTATGGTGGAGGTCCTGAGATTATACTTAGACCACTTGTTCCTCCAGTAGAACCTGATATCTTGCAAACAGAGGAGAAAATTGAATTAGAAACTCGTGGTCTGTAGCTACTGAGAAAATGATCTACTTGTAAGGAATCCAGCTTCCTTACAAAATGCCCAAAATACATTCCCAAAAGTTTTATTCTCTTATATCTATTGGAGGCACAGCTCACTGGGCATTACATTAACTACAGAATAGTAAGTTAAAATATGTATTACAATTTGTTTAAATAAGAGGCTGTTTCTCTGTTTTGGAAGGCATGTGGTTTGTACATTTTGGAGTGTTTGGACAATGGAAAAAAATATAATTTTTCAGAACTTTTTGGTATAAGTCAAAGTCCTGTAATATCCCTAGACTTGAAAAATGGGGACAAATCCTAGAGATGTTCAATAACCCTTTTAATTTCTGATTGGCTTCTGATACCTATAGACTTTTGCCTGTCTTAATTGTACAGTCTTGACAAACCTAAGTATATGGGAAGTGTATTTTAGATTGATGGCAACCAATGATAAAGAAAAAGGATGTTAATCTCCTAAATGCTCAGGAAAAAAAATCTTACTTATTTTGCACTGTTAAGTATATGAAATAAGTAGTGTATAAAATCCAAATACTTACCGTATTTGAATGGATCAAACATTAGTGTAGATTGAATATTGTTTTAGTCAGCTAATGTCATAACTTATTACCTACTAAATTTTACATCTTATTATAGTCTTCTGTAACTCTATGAACCTGGCTAGTGTCTTTAATAGTATATGTGACAAAAAGATTTAGTGTTCTCTAGGGTAATGTTTGAGAGCATGAAGTGTGAAATGTAAAAAGATTATGGACATGAGTGATACACATTTCAGAAATTAAATTGTCTGGTCTCTTGAATTACATTCATAAACAGTTCCATTTGAAGGCTTTTATTGTATTGTTAAAAATTTTTCTTGGCATGATGACCTATAATGTCAGAAGCTGGATAAAATGTATATATTACAAAACTTAACTGAATGATTCAAAATGGAATGCGGAATGGCACTTGTTCTTGTTTTTGCCTGATATTGTTACCAAATAAGCAGCACTATTCGTGGCTGGATCAATAAAAAAAGAAACAAAATAAATGAAACTGTGGAAAAGGAGGAGGGAGAGCTTTCTTAAATGTTTTTCATTTATTACATCAATACAGAAACTGTTGAAGTCATGCTGTGGTACTGCTCCCACACCCGTATAACTATTTCTTGGCCCATTTATGTGTGATGTCAGTTCTAGCTCCAAAGTAAGAAAATGCTGACATAACATTCTTCTGGATAATTTTCTATCTAGTATGAAAACAAATTAGTTTTGAACTTTGTAAAGCACTTAAACCTATTCTGGTTAAAAAGCCACCTACAAGAGTCCCAGAGAAAGTGTCCTCTAATGTGCACTGTACTGAGGAACACTTCTGTCTGAATGTATATCCCAGTATTTTCCTCAGTCTGCCTGAGAACAACTAGAGCTAAAAAGTACAGCAGTGCAAATAAGAGGGGTAAATGGACAGCAGTATGAAGCCAATGATTATATGGCTGGAACACAGGGAAAACGTTTTTCAATTTTAAACTATTGCAGGTAACTGTTGGCCAACCAGTTAAGTTTCTGAATTTTTATATAAGTGTTGTTTACATTCCAGGGGAGGTCACGGGGCATTGCAGCTGAGAAGCTTTGCATGTACATGGGTGTAAATGTCTTACAATACATTTGGACAATTTTATATTAGTAGATAAGACGCTTGAAATTAATACCAAATTACCCCTGTATGTAAGGTAAACTCATCAGTTACTACTACTGTAGACTTATCTTACTGACTGAGGTAAAGACAGTTTGTCTTATCACCAGTCAACAGTAACTTGCCAGCCTGTGAAAGGCTGCTCTAACAGTAATAAATTTTTTGGTTCTTATTTTGGTATTAAGGTGACTAAACTAAACCTGGTTTGTGCTGTCTTATTTTAACTCTATGTTGTTTAGGAATGTTTGCTTTACTGTTTGGGTGGGTTTTTTTGTTGTGGGTTTTGTTTTTTTTTTTTGCTTGGGGGGATTTTGTTTTGTTTTTTTTGCTGAGGGTTTATCTCATTTAAGCTGTTCTTGAGGTTCTCTAGCATTAAATCTAAATAATACTGAATAGGTCTGCATACTTTAGGAATAATTTTTCTTACATGCTGTTCTTAATTGGAAACTTGGGAAGTCCTTTACTGGTTAAAGCACTGGTGATCAGGTTTACTGATTCATTTAATGTTTTCATTAATAATCTGGATGGTGGAACAGCCTGCCCCTGTAAAACTTCCCAGAGAAAAATAGATTTAATATTTGGGACATCAGCTTGTCAAGGGAATGAAGCAGCTCTGTGCTAAGTATTCTGGATATTATAGCAGATCAAGCTGAGCTAAAATCCAGTGATAACCAAAACAAAACCTGTTCTGGGTGATAGTCACAAAAGCATCAGATGTGAGGCACAGGAGGTAATTATTCTGCTCTACTTGGTGCTGGGTTTGTTGTGAGATCTCATCTGTACAGTTCCCAATTTTGGTTGCTATATGATGATTAATACAAGTTGAGGTTATTTGAGAGAGAGAGTAACAAGACTTGGTGTTGAAAACAGAAGTTGTTCTCTCACTTAAAATAATGCTGAAGGTGCAAGACCGCCAGTGTGGATGTAATTGCTGGATAATAGCAAACAGTTTTTCCTAGATGAGTAGGGATGTTTGCCTCAGCTTTAGCACTGGTGACCTGTGCTGGGTTTACACAGCCCATTAGAAATCTAGAAATCTTCAAGCAGTTTTGTCAGTCTTTTCCACTGGGTGCCTGGGAATCTGTAGTCAGGCACAATCTTAAACTGTGAAGCACATAGATCAGTTTGTGAAATGCCTCTGTCACACTGTGAAAGTGCCTTTTACCACTACAATTTGTTGTCTTGCTTTTAAAAAATCTAGCAAAACAACAAAAAACCTCATGAGTTTGCAGAAGCTAAATAGATGTGTTTAAGACAGACAGTTCCAAAGGGGCGACTGGCTTGCTTTTAGTCATTTGAGAGCTCTATGAGGGTTTTTACGCCACAGAAAGGAAACTAGCCTTTTAAATTAAGACAGTGTGGGAGAACTCCAGATGGATGGCTTGTGTATGCTGGAGGGAAGGTAACAGTTCGGAGGACAGGTAAAGGAGAAGGCTTTGAAGAGCTGTCTGATTCACAGCAGAGGAAGAATGTGTCTCGGGACGAGGCTATGGAAATTATTTTTTTCCATAAGCCTTTCACCAGATTATTTGGATTCTTTGTTCATTTGTTTCCAGATGAGGAAACACAGCAATGTGTTTGGGTGCCAGGGAAGCTGTCATTTCAGAAGGAGAAAATCTAGTAGAGTCCTTGTTTTAGGCCTGGGAATCTCAATTTGAGCTGTTAGAAACCTGCTGTTCAGTCTGGTAACTTTTAATTCTGTCTTCTGGGGCAAACGAGGGGAGTGGCATGGGGAACTTATGAGTTCAGAGCCTTATTTTCTCTAACTTATTGAAGTGTTTTTGCAAGTAGCATAGCTAATTGTTTATCTCAACCCCCAACATCGAGAGGGCTTCAGATGGTGTGTGTTATAGCTGAACAGTGTAATTGGAGGGAAAAAGATCAGTGGAAGAGCTATTGAATTCCTCATTAGTAAAGTAAGGTGTTTAGTGGTTAGAGCTAAATAGTCCATCTGCTTAATAAAGCAAATTAAATTATCTGCTTGTTAGCTGTAAAATTATCCTATGTTAACCTTCTACTGACCTAAAGGCCTTTCCTTTAAGTCTGACTCTTCCTTTCCTGTGACTGGAACATTAGGAAATGAAGGAAGTTGTGAAGACAATTATGTGTTGCAAATTTATTGTTTAACTTGGGTAGTCCGAAAGCGGTTTCTGCAAGTATAATTTCAATTGGTTCTGTGACAGATATCTATATATACATAGAAGTAAACATAATCCAAATTTCTAATCTCTTAATTGAACTGTGGCTGGAGGCACTACAGTAATTATTTTTGGCTCTATGTTGGAATAGTGATCTTAAGTAGATATATCTGATGGAGGTTGGGGTTTGTTTTCTGATAGATACATGATACTCAGCTGAGTGCTGTAATGAGTGTCAGCCTTCCCATTGGTAATAGTGTAAAAGTTAGGAACTTCATATACTGTTAAAAAGCTGTATCAAGAGCAGATGAAAAAGCTAATTTCATTAATAATTAGACAAACTCAGAACCATTTTGATAGCTCTGCCTATGTTGTTTGAATGACATTGTCATCTTCGGCTCTTGAGCTGCCTGAATCCTTAAACCTGTGTTTTAAGGTTATCTTCTAATATCTATTTGACAAAAACTGTAGGGTAAGCTGTCTGTGGTGAGACACAACAGATCTGCCAAGTCTGAATTCAAGGGAGGACAGCCACACCCGTTATTGCTACACATCCCTGGCAGTGGGAAAGAGCTCTTGCATTTTAATTTTACTTTTCTGTCCAGATACAGTACTATGACTTGCAAACCTAATGCCTGGAAGATAGTTTATTTAGGGTTTTTTATATAGTTAACCTGTTTCTTCTCACTGATGATATATTTGATGTGAAAGTTCTAGTCTGCTTAGCTTTGCTTGGGAATCATAGTCATGTGGGAATACTTACTGTTCTATCAAGACAGCTATACTGATGAGTTAACTTCTGACCAAGCTATACAAGTAGCTCCTTACTACGTAACTCATTACTTTGGAGGCTAGATGATAAGATACTGTTAGAAGTCAGTCCTTCTAACAGAGTGTAACACTCGGTGACATCTGGAAGAATTTATATTTAGAGCCTTTTGTAAATTTGTATAGTCTCATATTTTTGGTAAAGAGAGCCTCAGAGCATGGCAATTTCATGTGTTGACTTAGCAGTATGTACCACTGACAGCGGGATACCAGCAGAAAATGCTAGAAGTATGTTTGACCATAAAATATGTGGATGAAGCAATTTTCACTTGTGGAGCAAAAGTTAAGCATGCCATCTTATAGTTCTGGTGGAATCTGATGTGCCGTGCTAAGGCACTGTATAAGAATTCTGCTTGTCAGATTCAAAACTGATACAGTGATTGTTTTTTTCTGACACAAGATACCCTAGGTTTTCTTACAAGGGCTAAAGCCAATGAGGGGTTTTGTCAAGGTATTATTGTAGGCATTTATTACTGCTTTTTTTTTTTTTTATTGAGAGATTATTCATCATTTAAGTTCATTTGGAAAAGCAAACCTGAGATGTGGAAAATTTGCAGGGAAACTTACAGATTATCTGCTTAAAGGTCTCGGTATTTGCCATACAGCTATTTTATACTGAACTAAGAAAATTCTGTTCCATTTATTCCTTTTGAATTCTGTATATACATCTGGCTTAGTGCAGTCTAAGCAGTTTTCTCACTGAAAACCTTTCAGCTCTTCATTTTGCCCAGGAAATGAGTAAAACAACTAGGCTTTTTCATTCTTCCAAACAGATGGCTTTTCTGGCTTCCCTCTATACTTAAGCCATCCAGAGCTGACAATTAGTAGCAGGAAGCAAAATAAGAGTTCTAGATTACCGAAGTGTCGCAAAGAAAGACAAATCAGTTTCAGTGTTATTTCACAGAAATTATCTGGTAGAAAACAAACTTGGTTTATATTACCCTTCAAAATATTAGCAAAGTAGAAAATAGCCTTGTTCAGTAAAAAGTGTCACTAACGGTGAAAAGCATAACTTGTTTTCTTGAGTATATTCTGTAACATATATGTCTGTTTAAAACATGTCACTTGTCTTAAGAATAGCTTCAGCCTAGTTTTCAGCCATTCAACAAGGCAACAAGGCTGCTTCTCCATATAAAGAAAGTGTGAATACTTCCACACAGTAAGATAAAGTCATCTGTTTGTGATCCATTTAGTAGTACAGATGTTTGCTTACAATAGCAGAGTCCTATTTTTCATAGAGACCTGGTATTATTTACTGTGCCACAAAACTTGTCAAAATGTTTGTCAGCCAAGACATCCAGCTAGAAAAAGGTCTATTTGTGAGAAACGTTATCGCTTGATGTTTCTGATAGGTTTTATGGATTGTTTGTCATAGTATATGCCAAGTAACTTGATGACAAGTTTCTTTATAAAGGTTGTAGATGGGTATATGCACAGACTTCAGAAAATGCAATAGAAACTTGATCACTCGAATAGGATGTTTATAATGTGAATAAGCAAGCAATTAAATTTTCTGACCTGTTCAAGATTGAGTTGCTTAGCTGAAAAGTTATAAAATACAAGTTCTTGTCATTGAAATGAGTGGACATGAGGAAATACAGTTGGCACTTAACTTATTGATTATATATCATTATGAAATGAACTGTCAGTAAAAAAGTTGGAGTAATAGGAATACACTAGTTATTTATGCTGGTATGCTGGTTTTATACAATGCTAGTGAATCTCAAATCCCTTATTTTTTTTACTAGTCATTTCTTCAACAGCGTGGGAGGTGTAAAAATAAAGCAGTCACCATCCACAAAGTGTTTTCATAATATAAATGAAGTTGAGCCCATTTCATTTCCAGATATGTTTCTCCTTTCTTACTTGGAACTCACAAAGAACTTATTTATACATTAACAACTTTAGTAAGATCCCATTTTGGAGTAACCCCATGAGAAAGTAAAGTACTTTGTTGAGAAAAATAAAGAGGACAAAGGAGAATAAGAAAAGAAAACTTAGTTCGAAATAAATTGTTAGCTGTCAAAAATAGCAATTTCTGTCTTTTATCTCACAGGACAATGCCAAGACCTTTTAATTTTCGTTGTTCATTAGTTGTTTTGCACAGAAATTAATATTTTTCTAGGTGACTGATTTTGTTCTGTCCAGTGTGTTTTTTAATGTACATGCTAAACCAAGATGTCCTGGTAACCATGGTGATACATTGCTCCCCCTCTTTCCCCCTGGTGTCTGTTAAAATGCCAAAGCCAAATGAATAGAGATGCAGCACTTGCTCATGCTGTGAATGCACATTTGTTTCCACCAATGCATACACCTTCTCTTTAGGAACAGAAGTAAGGTTACTTTGAGATTTCTCTGCTTTTACACAAGAAATGCATTCATACATGCCAAAATGCTAATTGATTGGCATCTATTAATTCAGTTGGACAATATTTTCATTTAAATTTCTAGTCTAGCACTGAGGGGGTTATATTTAGACTGGCTTCACAATTTGACTGTTAAAAAAAGGCTAGAAATGAGACATTTATTTAGCTATGAACTGTTCTTTGGTGTCCCATTGTCTGAATAGTAAAGGAAATGTTTTCTCTCTTACCTTATTTGTTTATAGTAAAATTGGTTTCCAACCAAGCAGGGTAGTAGAGATAATCTATCTCTTAAACTAAATCAGTAGCAATCTCAACTTCATGTGTGACCTTTGCCCATTCAAGTGCAGAGGCTAGTCTTCCTGGTCTCTTTCTGTGAGCAGCAAGATACAGGTACTGTCTGGGTTTCTGCTCATCATGCCTCCTCTAGAAGATGTTATGTCTCCTGATGGCACTCTTAAACCTGAAACATGCCAACCCTCTGCTCTTTGAGCCCTGAACAGGGACCTTTCCTTCTTAAATTGTCAGTGATGTGGGTGTCTGCTCCTGTGTGATGGCAGTTGGCTTTAACTAAAAATTGCATCTTTAACATCCCATGTGAGACAGCCCTAATCACAACCTAGGCTTCCCTCTAAAAAACTGTCCTGTTCAGGAAAATAAATGTGCCTAAAGGCCAGGCAAAAATGAGCCACGTTCTTTTTCTTTTCTTCAACTTCTAATTATGTTTGGTTTTTTTTTTTTTTTCTGATTTACATTGCACATACTACATGCTGTTCAGTTTGAGTAACAGTAGAGACCTCTGTTGTGGTCTAGGACCTTGAAGGAATATGCAAGGTGGTCAAAACAGTAACGGATATTCCATGACCTGACATCTTTGTGTAGATTGTACACAGTTCAAAGTATTAATGGAGAACCACTAATACCTTGGAGTGCGCCATGCAAGTAATAAAGAGAAGTTTCTAAAAGTGATAGGAAAGATAAAAGTGATTGGATGGGCATATATAACATCTCTAAGGGGTGTTCTTTCTCCTAAAGAAAGCTAACTAACTCTTAAACTTAGTGCTGATGTGAACACTCCAGTAAGGTAGCTTGTTCAGTAGCCCTAGGCAGAACCAGCTGTGCCCATACAAATCCAGCTCCCATTCTAATCCCATTTAGCCAAAATTTCCCTGTCACATATGTGAAATCTTCCAGAATGTGGAAGTCTCTAGACTGTTTTCTTGAAACCTGAGTCAAAGTTTATACAGTAGAATAATGGCATGCTCAAAGTAACTGAAATACATAAATAATTAAAATACTTTAGACACTGATATTTCAGGTTTGAAATACATAACCTCACTAAGCATTAAAAATGAAGTAGAGTACACTCTGAAAAACAAGGAGCTTCCCTACTGCTATACTTTAATGAGTTCCAATCTAGAATATTTTTTTTTTTACTAATTACTACAGTCTAGCTATCATTTCATATCTACCTGACTTTGAAGCCTCTAGTGAACTAGAAAAAGACGCTTAAATGGGAATATGTCACATGCAAGGAGTGGTGATGCACTGTATTGAATATGATCTAACTAATTATTAAATGTAAATTTCAAATGTATGTTGCTGCAACTTTGAACATGAACTGTAACATCTTTCAGAACTGTAGTCCACTCTGCAGTAGTGTGTGTGGGCTGCAAGGCTCCTAAATTGTCTAATGTATGTCTCCTTTATCATTCTGTTTAGTGGAGCTAAAAGTTTGATTTCCCTCCAACCTTTTCCCACAAAAAAGAAAAAGTCTTATATAACCAGACATTCCAAGCTTCTGTCTGGAGTGGACTTGTTTTTATCAGATATTAGATATGAAATTGCACACTTATGATTGTATCAAATTTACCACAATTGCATTTTTCAGTAATGGTTTTAGGTTTTTTAAAATCATTATATTTTACATGCCAACTTTCGTAACTACTGTAAAGTCTTTGTCCAAGTAGTACTTGAAGTCTGGAAATATAATTAAAAGCATGTGTTCTGCTACTATATAACTGATAATATTGTAAATTTTAATAAAAGCTGTGGCAAATAGCCTGTAAGTCTGATGTAAACCGGCTATTGAAGCCACACCTTGGTGAGTCAGTATGGGATGTCTTCAGGCAGAATTTTGGGGTTTTTTCTTTTTCACATTTGAACACAAACCAAAATTGTTTATCTAAAGCATTTTGCTTCAGGTAAAACCACTGAAAATGCTTTGTTGCTGCTGATGATAAGGGAAATCTAGCCTTTCTCATACTTGCCATTTACATACGGCAGCATGAAAGAAAACAAAAAGAAAGGAAAAGAAAAAGACTTTAGGGCTTTCCAGGCAGTAGAGAGGCAGAACTGAGCAGCAAAACAGAGGACCTACAACAAAATATGACGTGATTCTGTGCTAAGGATATGCGTTTAAGCAAAAAATGGTCTTAACTTTTAGCTCAATAAAATCTTCCCTTTTATAATTTTATTTTCTGTAGCTGGCTGTTGTTGGAATTTTCTTCTCAAGAATGCAAATGCTTTTTCTTTTTTTCTTTTAGAAATATGTAAATACAAGATCCAAAGCACCACTAACAAAATACCTACAATTATTGAGATGGTAATTAGTGCAGAGTTTTGAGTGTTGTACTGAGCCAACTTGCATCCAGTCCAGAATGGTTTATTACGTTTGGAAGTTTGACCCTATTGAACCTAATCTGGCTTGAAGAAAATTCTCTTTGCTCTTGTCAGGCCTTATTGTGCAGCCACTTGAGTAATTCCACACAACCGTCTCATCCAATACCACTTCCCCTGAGTTGGAACACATGAGCCTGAGCTGAACTTGGAGATTAATTCAGCTATAATCTTCCCTTGTCCTGCATGCCCTTTTCTTGAGCCAGTGTATCTAGAGCTGTAGCCAAGAACATAAGCCCTGTTTTAACTGCAGTGTTGGGTAGCAAGCAGTAATAGGTTGCTAATGCTGTTCTTAGGGTGTGGTGTAAAAATACCAGAGTAACTGTCACAGAACTCACATAGATTGGCTTTAGGATTAACATCTCAATTGTGCTGAGTTGTAAAGAGTGAACTGTGTTTATCTTTGGTCAGAAAAAGAAAACAACAAAACACGTTTAATAACAGCAGGAGCAATTGGGAGATTATGGATTGAGATAGGTAGAAACACGATGCTGCCACTGAAAGCATAAGCCATCCAACAGCTTCATCAAGCTGGATTTCGTGGTTTTGGGCAGTTCTCTATGCATAAACTTGCGCTGAGGTTTCAGTGATGTGGAGGGATATAAAGCATCTCAGCTCCTGATTTTGTAGAAAATACTGACTTGGGGAAGGGGAGCTAATGTAATGATTTTTAGCTTGTCCCATTGTAACATGCTGAAAAGCTGTCATTAAGACCAGTTTTCCTTGATCAGAATAGTGGGTGGTTTGGGGTTTGTTTTGCTACCAGCATTGATGAGGCCAGAGAAATTGTTATTGCCCTATGACTAATACTCAAGTCTGCCCATAATAAATGCAGCTACCTGTTACTGGTACAAGATAGGTGCTGTAGCACAGAGGGAACTGCAGCTATGAGATTTAGGAATGTGATTTGGGTAGAGTGTAAGGAGTAAGGAAGACTGACTTGAGTAAAATACACTGGAGAAAGCAATGTGGTGCTGCTAGGCAGAAGCACATTCCTTTATACTTAGGAATTATTTAAAAGCTGCTATCAGATACTATGGAGAAGGGGCTGCAGCATAGCATGAGTGGATGAAAAAGAGATTTTGAACTGTGGGGATAAAAGAGTGGATGTAGTGCCCCAGCCAGCTTAAAACAAAGCTGTTTTCTCCAGGTTTAAATGTAAATTCTCTTGGGCGGAGGCTGTAGTAAACCTGCTTGAGCTCAGACCTTATTACACATGAACTACTTTTTTTACTTCCTTCTTTGCATGTCGTTAATGTTGCCCAGCAAGGTTAGCTGAGCCAAACTGCCCTGTAGATACACAATGGCTAGATACAATACAGGAAAAAGAAGGGGACAGGACAGCAAGTGCCCCGGGAGTATCCCTCTCATTAGCAGGAGCTATTACCTGAAACACCACACCATTAACAACAGTTGCTCTTTGTTATCATCCTATAACTACACATAATTGCTTCTGAGGCAAGATGGAAGAACATAAATATTAAATCCTCCTGGGTGAATTCAAGGCAAATCTTGGTGCAGGGTGTGGTTAGACAATATAGTTCGATGGGTTTAATACTGTTGCCAAAAAGTTACTGCTGCCAAAAGAGGATTGTCCTGTTCCTCCTCTCCTGGCAAAACTCCTTCACCCCCATCTCACATGTTGGCTCTCGTTGGTCTCCACAATGAGCCAATGCAGCTTATTTTCTAGCTGAGAAGTAACACACCAGGAACAAGAACAATTTATTGGTGGTTTCAGAAATCTGACGGTTTTTTACTGTGCATGTAGGTGAGCAGGCACAAGGACTGTGGGGTAGGAAAAATGGGGGAAAGGGTACTGGGCTCCTGTCAGGAGGCCATTGGGTTAGGTCAGCTCTGTTGCTCAACTGAACCATTCAACAGCCTTGGGAATTTGGAAGTAAACCTAAAAAATGGAAGAAACCAATTGCTTTTGCACTGAAGCAGCCAAAAAGAACCCGTGGTTCTACTGTGAAAGCACTATCACTTGTTTGAAATGCAGTGGTATCTTCAGCCACTGCAGCTGTTGAGCTAAATGAATGTATTTTTCTAAATGGATTGTGATTCCCAACATTTTAGTGCTTACAGGTGCTCCTGCAAAAAGCACCATCCCTCATTCAGATCCGGGCACGCTGACAGAGGACTGACTGCATGAGAACAGTGGCACAAATTCAAGAACAAAAATTTCCTTCCCCCTCTTGTGGGATTTCAGTTGTTTTGACTCTGATCGCAGAAGACGTCCAAGTCAGCAAGATGCAGGGAAAAGAGAGAACTGCTTGGGAAAGTGGAAAAACTACTGAGGTTTTTGTGCTGGCTCTGGCATTGCGGAGTGTCTGTATGGCCAGATTTCCAATTGGGCAATTAGGACTTTATTAAATCTGCTTTCTTTATGAAAGTATCAATCGGTTAAATTACCATACAGTCAGTAACTACTTTTAAACGCAGCTGAGAATATTCCTTAGATCTTGGTCTTCATCATCTTACAAAAAACTGTTTTAGCCTAGGATTTTCTAGCAATTTTGAGAGTTGTTAATTGTTCTGAATGGAAATCTCCTTGAGTTTCACAAGCGTTTAACAAAAAACTTGAGTCTTCTGTGTTTCTTGGCTATACGAAGCCCTTCAAAATGCATTACAACTGGCGTATGACTGTATGAGGAACAAAACAACGAGAGGTTACCAGAACAGTAGGAGATACACAGACATTCCTCTCTGCAGTGCAGGGGTGACTATCTGTTAGAGCAGGCTGGGTGTGTTAACTCATGTTAATCACTCTCCTATTAGCAGAGAACTAGGCGGCACCAAAATAATACATTTGAAAGCCCAACTAGTTAATTTTTAGTCAAAGTCCGGAGTACCAATGGGCCCTGTGCCTGAGGCGCCGCTCGGAGCAAGCGCCAGGAGACAGCGCTGGCAATTGTCCAGGAGCCCAACACCGCTTTGGTGGCACAAACCCGTCCGGAGAGGCAGGCGCAGGACTGTAGAAGCAGCAGCAGCCCCGCAGGAGCTGGGAAGCAGCGCTTCCAGACAGCGGGACGCTGCCCCCGACCTGCGCTCCCTATTCCCTTCCTCACCGCAGCAAACCTGCAAGTCACCCAGCACCGGCCCGCGCGGCGCAGCTTGGCGCCAGAGCAGCCCGCCGGAGGGGGCGGCAGGGGGCCGGGAGCGGCG
>JASSUY010031471.1:10545-37353 GCA_032466535.1 Forpus xanthops | reverse complement strand
AACTTGCTGAGGGTGCACTCAATCCCACTGTCCGTGTCACTGACAAAGATGTTGAACAAGACCGGTCCCAACACCGAACATGTAGGACCCATTTCTCTGATCATTTTACGATGCCTTGTCTAAACAGGTTGTCTCATCCCACTTGGTCTGTGAGGCAAAGTAAATTGCTGTGGTGAGGTTCCCATTTCTCTTCAATGAACACAGAAGGAACCCAGACAGTTTCCACTCCCACCAGTTTCATGATGAGCTGCTTCTCACAGGATGCTTGCCATGTTGGGCTGAGGTGCTAAATGCCCACCCACCACCAGGGTTTTTGGTTTTACTTTCTGCAAAAAGGTGGACTGTAACAAAGGATAGAATACAGTCCTGATAATTCAGATAAACCATGTCCAAACTGGAGTCTGGACTGTTAGCCCCGGAGTGCACCCTGGTGAACAGTTACTTTTACTGCTCCATTTGTTATCATGTTGTATTAACACAATTAGTATGCACAAACAGTAGATGCTAATCTACTCCTCTCTTAGAAGACTCTAATTTTTTTTTTTTTGCTGCAATCAGAAACCCAGTTTGTCAAGGTCGTGAATCATCTCATTCCTCAGCAGTAGCTAATCTTGGACTGTGACCAAACCAGCCTCCATCTACTTGTTAATAGTTAACAGTTTATTTCAAGTGCCTGATAAATTCTGGGTCAGAACTCTTGAAAACATTTGAGGGATCAGAGTTAATGTTTATTTTATCACGGTGAAAATATGAACCACTTACTTCTGTATCTTCTTGTGATGCAGTTTTATTTCCAGCATGAAACAAGTGGCCCACAAGCAGCCACCAGCCTTGCCAGAGAGACCTAATAGAAGATCTAATAAACCAGAAAGATCTCTCAGAAATAAAAGGCCGTATGGGAGGAAGCTACAGAGATCAAAATAGTAAGTTACCACTGCTATCACATTAGGATACATCAACTCTCATTCAAGTGATCAAACATCTCTTTGTTTGAGATCATTTGATCTCAAACATCAACTCTCATCTAAGTTTTGATCAAGTTACGCAGTTTTTGCAGAACCTTTTCCATTCTATAATCTCTAACTACTATCTATCTCTAGTTTCTTTTCTTAAAGCCAGTATAGATTATACCACTTCCTACTTAATTTCTTCTTTCCTTTCAACAAGCTGGATCATGTCAACATAAGTTTTATGGTCCTTACAGCTGATAATGGAGAAGCAAGAGAGTACTTATGGCTTGTTATTCAAAAGCTTGAAAAATAAAGCCTTGGAGAGTTGTTAGCCTTCATGTGGGTCTAATTTATATTCAAGGATGCTTTAGTCCAGAATCTGGGGGACCTTTGCAGCCTCTTTCTACAGTCACCTCCTACTCTGACTGCACCCCAAAACCTCAGTGTCCCACAGAAAGGATAAATGAGCCATCATTTTGATTCCCTGAAATGCCACAGCTTTTAGAGTGATGCTTGATTGTAAAATGTACTGTCGTGGTTTAAGCCTCTCACGCAGTCACTCATTCCCCCTCTTTCTTCCCCCCAGATCCTGGGGGGACGGGGAGGAGAATCAAAAGAATGTAGCTCCCACAGGTTGAGATAAGAACAGTCCAGTAACTGAGGTTTAACATAAATCACTACTGCTACCACCAGTAATAATAACGACAAAAGAAATACAAGAGAAGAGAATACAACTGCTCACTACCTGATACTAAGTCCGACCCAGCAGTGAACCCTGCTATTCTGGGTCCCTGTCCCCAATTTTTACATCCTGGGCATAACGTGCTGTGGTATGGGTATGACCTCTTTGGTCATTTTGGGTCAGCTGTCGTGTTTCTGCTTCCGCCCAGCTTCCTCTCCTCCCTGGCAGAGCATGAGACACACAAAGTCCTTGGTCAGACCAAACATTACTGCAACAACTGAAAACATTGGTATTACCAGCACTGTTCCCAGGCCAAAAGTCAGAAACACAGCGCTGCACCAGCTATTAAAGAGAAAAATGACTGCAACTGCTGAACCCATGACATGTATTTATAAAGAATATAAGCACACTGTGAACTTGTGTGGCCTTATCAATCAAAACACAGGCTGTGACCTGAAGCTCACTGAAATGGATTTTTTTTTCTCTCCACTCTGAAGAATACAGGTAGCAAGTGTTTCCCTTAATTTCTCTGTTTGTAGTCTATTGAGTTTTATTTCCTTTTGTTGCTATCCATTTTCTGTACATCTACAAATTATGTAATTATAACCCTAATAAAAAACTCATATCAGAATTTAAATTCAAGTCCACCCTTCTTCACTGAAGAATTTAGCATAGGCTTCACTTAGATATGCTTTTAATTTTTAATAATATTCCTAAGTGCTAAGAAAATACTTCAGCACTCAGTTGACCAGCAATGCTCCATGTAATTAGGTCCCTACTTGGCATTGCATTGAGAATGAACATCTTTTTCTACAGTCGCTGATGTTTTCCTGTCTTCCCTCCCATGTGAGTGGGTATTCTTATTTATTTTTCTTCTACTCTCTTTCATTCTCATTTTCCATGTACCTATTCTAGATAAAGATTTTGTTTTACACTTTGTATCTTCTCTCTTCTCTTTCGGTCAACCCCCACCTTTTAATTTCAATTATTTTTCCATTCAGTTTCATATGTCTATAGTAAATGAATTTTCTCCTTTCTCTTTTTCCTGATTTATGAACAGAAACTTTGTTATGTTATTTCATTGCAATCTCATCTGAGCTTCAGAGAATGATAAGCTTCTTTTTTGAATTAAATAGGAACAAGCTTACTCCAATAATAATGTCTTACATTAGCATCTCCAGTGTATTCTAAAGTGTCCTTTAGTTTGTTATTTTTACTCCTTAAACAGACAAGCTTTGACACAAACAGGTATTTGAAGTCAATTAGATTATATCATATTGAATTTGGAATGAGTTTCACCCAGCACTTCTGTTTAAATTAGGAATTTATATTAAATATCAACAAGCATTAATAATTCCTGCAGCTTCCTCTATCTCACAGGAGCCGTTTTCTCAATGCATTAAAAGGACACATATAATTCACACTCTATGAAAAATAAAATCTCATAATAGAAACTTTTTCCTTGAGCATTTTCATTCTTCCATCCTTTATGGTTCTGAATTTTCTCTCTGATTTAAGAGTTTCTTGCCTGGGTGTGAAGGAAGGTCAGGATACCTTGTACTGAAAGCTGCTGGAACCAATCAATGATGTCAGGCCAAATACAGAACTGATTTGCTCCCATAAGCAATTTAAGCAATGTTTTGGTGAAGTTGGCTTAAGCGTAAGTCAGCACAGAACATGGCACTATGTTTCTGCAATGCTCTGAAGATGAAAACGTCCTGACAATACTAATTTATTACTGATAACTAAATAGCCAAAGAAAGGCAATTTGTGATTATGTTTACCTCCTACTTGTCATTTCAAATGGGAAAAAGCAAGACAGCAACTTTTCAAATAATACTTCCAGAGCTGAAGCCAGACCGGGAGGTACTAAAGCAATTACTTCAACAGCTCGCTTTTATAAAGGGTGTTACCAACAACAGGTTTCATTTCTAGGTAACTTCCCAGGCTTCCAAGAAACAAGGCAGCACCTACATTCTGGAAAGATGTCAAAGCAGCAGCATATAATTCATAGCAATTCAAGAAACAAAGTGCTACAAAATATACAGCTTCAGCAAATACAATTTGCATCAAATTTTCCCACAACAGAATGACATGTGAGATAATTATATTATAGCAGAAGAAAGAAGTTTTCATTTCAGCTGTGAACAGGAGACACCATTTGACAGAGGCAATTTTAAAGTATTTTTACTCTTGAATTTAGAGCAGGATTATGTCTATATAATTAGAAGGGAGAATATTTCTTTGAGGTGGCTGAAGGTCAGATCCCATCATGCTTATTTATACCTTGGCTATGAATAGTTCCACTGATCTCAATAAGACTTCTGGAGGAGTACCCAAGGTGAGTAATGATGAAAAACTTGATTAATAAAAAAAGAAAGGGCAAAGGCAAAACAGAGCAGTTTCATAAGATCAGTCAACAGCTAATTTCTAAATATGAAATTGAAAATGCACTTGAAAGAATGACACAGAAATTGATTCCCAGAACACTGTGATGTAAAAGGATGCACTGGGGAGTGGTACACTTTTTTGATCACAAATATGTAGTTAAAGACACAGAAAAATAAGGCATACTGAATGCAGCAGCTTTATGTAAACTCTCTACAGGGTGTTACAATATGGCAAGGTTTCAAATGCAAAGGTGTTGCTCTTATGCTCTGTTCAAAACACTTTTAGTAAACCTTAGGATCATTTTAATAGGCTTTAGTGTCTAAATATAATGTCTGATATAGTGAAAGACGTAGCGTGTATGTAATAACCTAAATATCAAATACTCTGTGTTTTTTTGTCTCTTTATACAAAGAAGGTAGGAAGTCTTCTTTCATATTCTAGGAGGGAAAGATTTTCTGTTGGAGAAGTAAATGTTACTACCAAAATCATCATAGCATCCTTTTTTCTAGTTCTAAACCAGGACTAGAAAAGGATTTGAAAATTGTGTACAGTAAGTTTCTAATCTGAAGACGACAAACATAAGCAAAAATTTTCAATATTACTGTCCAAATGCATGCCGGTATCAATTATATTTGCATATTCTAAATTCCTCTTTGATCATCCATTCTTAATCTCCAGGTCCCATCTTCACACATCCAAGTAAATCATGACTGCCTTTATACTCCTAATTACATTAGAGTTTCCTTTCTTAGTAAGTTATCTGTTATCCACCAGTAGCTGGTGCAACCCTCACGCAGGGGCCAGACACAAGCAAATGGGGCAAGAGCCCATGGAGGAGTTCCATGTTTTTAGGAGAAATCATTGTGATAAATTTCATTTCACAGTGATCAGTTTTCACTTTGAAGGTCACAACATTATCTTTCCATAAGGGATAAAAAGAGAGCAGCTGTTTTTACTGCCAAGTTCAGTCAAATTCTTTTGACCTTTGACAAGTGCCTGGAGAAGTCACACTTCTCTCTGCTTACTGACAGAGTGGATAGGGAGAAGTTCAAAGACAAAGGGAAAAAGGGGATTGCAATGGCTCATTCAGCCAAGAGGTGAAATAAAGGTGTAGCAACCAGGCTAGAGGTAGGACAAAGTGTAACTCCTGACTGGATGTGATTTTGCCCTGAGGCAAAGTTGTCTGTGACATTCTTCAATGGCCTTTTCTTCCTGAGCTGGAACAGTGCTGACAAGCTTGGCATCATGAGAATTTCTTCATAAGGAATAGCTATGGATTACATCCTTGAGAAAAGACTTTAAATTAGGATATAAAATGCAGCATTTATGCACCTGAATGTCAATGGATATGAGGTGGTCTCAACTGAAAACAGGTCTATTCAAATTGATTATCTTCAGAAAAAAAGTTAGAAGGCAACTCATCAATCTGTGCAAAAGCTTGAATAATGACAGGATCCATGTACAGACAAGAATCATTAACACTAGCATTCGCAAGACATGATTCAGGAAAAGCCAACAGCAAGTATAGACATAAATATACCTCAGTCTGTGCTCCAGAAGGTGCGAGTAACATGTCGCTTTTCCTTTAATGATTCATGTGATGACAGTATTGAACTTACAAATAAAAATTGAGTTACTTCAACTGTCACAAGCCTGCATTGTGAAAATAATTTCACATTTAAAGGACAACACTTGCATTCATTTTGGCTCACACGTCATTATTAGTCACTTGGACAGTGCCAACTGATTCTACCACACCTGCATAGATTTCCCATCATGGGCTGTCACAGTCCATAGGACTTCTCACAGATACATGAGAAGTTTATCATGTTTATCATGAACAAGAATCTCAATGAGTTTATAAGCACTAAACAAATTCTCTCTTACTTTCATAATGCTCAATAGTATGAAAACTTAAGCCATCTTTTTATAGGCTGTAATTCTGTAACTTCTTGTAGGCATAAAGACATATGTACAAATCCATGCACAGTCTTCCAGGAACATGGTAGACTGGTAGCATAGCCTTGGGTTCTCATGTGTTGATGATTGATTGGACCTTAAAATGCTACAGTTAGTTCGAAAAAAAAATCTATGCAGAACTTACATTTTGTGCACTTTCCAGAACTTCTTTCATTGTGATCCAGTTGAATCACATTTGCTTACTTTCTGATCCCAGTCCTCAATCCTACATTTCCATGTCATTTGGTAAGTATGCCCACACTGAAATTTACACCCCTGAAATTTAAGAAAAAAATTTTTACTTTCATATAGAAGAAAGTCTAGAAAAAACTTAGGGCACTGATACTTTCATATGGTAAAATATATCAATCTACCTAGGTAAGTACAAAACACTGGAGGACTTAGATGATTTGATGAATGGGAAGTACCAGAAAGGAGTAGAATTGAGATGGCTGGTGGTGTGGACATGACAGGGCTGCTCCCTCCACATGATGCCAGCTGCCAGCTATTCACAAACTCTAATTCCTTGTTGAAGGAAGCTCCTTGGAGACCTTGACTCACAGTTTAGCAATGAAACCTAAAATAACTTCTTACAGAAGACCTGACTGAGAGTTCCTCTTAAGCCCCTGTTTTCATCTGCATCACTAGGATCTGTCCAACAGGGAAGAGTTTACTGCAGCTTGGTGTCTGTATCTACAGTTCAGGTTGCCTTATGGTTTCTATGATCTTCTTTTCTGTTGCCTGTAACACAGGCAAATTCTATTCATCCAAGTCAGTCTCCTTTGTGATAAGGATGTTTCAAGCTAGTTGATTTACCTGTCTCGCTTTCAGTGCACTGTGATTTGGGCACCTAGCAGGCAGAAGTAATACAGTGTTATGCTTGCTCAATCCTGGTGAAAGAAACAAATCCTACAACTGAGGTGCTCCAAGAGCTGCGAGATTTGAAGAGGGACAGCAGAGCAGGGACATAGAATTAATCACAGAATCACAGAAACATGGAACCATAGAATAGTTTGGGTTGGAAGGGACTTCAAAGATCATCTAGTGCAATCCCCCTGCAATGAGCATGGACATCTTCAAGTACACTAGCTCAGAATCACATCCAGCCTGGCCTGGAATGTCTCCAGGGGCAGCACATCTACCACCTCTCTGGTCAACCTGTGCCAGTATTTTATCAACTCAGTTGTAAAGCATTTACTCCTCACGTCCAGCCTGAGTTTAAAACCATTACCCCTTGTCCTGTCTCAACAGGCCCTGCTAAAAAGTCTCTCCCCATCTTTCTTATTGGCCCCTTTTAAGTATTGAAAGACTTCAAAAAGGTCTCCTTAGAGTGTTCTCTTCTTCACTCTGAACAACACCAGCTGTCACAGCCTTCTCTCACAAAAGAGGTGCTCCATCCCTCTGATCACTTTTGTGGCCCTTTTCTGGACTGTTCCCGGCAGGTCCATATTTTTCTTTGATCAGGGCATCTAGGTTGTGGGCTTATCTGTAGGGTGAAGAGGAAGAACCTAGTTTAGGATAAATATGTAGACACAGCAGTGGCAATGTGATGAATAGCTCTTTCAGGCTTTGTAGCCTGAGAGTGCACTGTAGTTAGAGCTGTCTGGAAGATGATGAGTGTAAATATTTCTGTTTAATAAGCATGCATGCTCATTTTCTCATTTACAAGAAAGAAGTCATAAAGGAAGGCAATAAGCAGAAATAAAACCATAAATTGCTGTGCCTCACAAACTGCTACCTCGTCACAGCTTTTGCAGTGACCTCATGCCTTGCAAAGAGGTGCAACAAATAAAACACTGAAGTGCCAGAACATTTTGTTTGTAAGGTCTTGGCTAAGATTCACTAGATAACTAGATAACAAAGCAACATGTTTTGCTCAGCAGTTTGTACCTCCTTTACCATTGAGGTCCCACTGAGGTTCCCTGTGGTATCTTCATAGTGCTCATCAAGTCTTGGAAGTTCAACATCCCAGAAGACAGGAAGACAGATGCTGCCAGAGGAGGAAAAAGAGACAGACTGAGGTGCTCAACAGCAAGGCCACAGCAAACCTGTGGTATGTTGGGGGCAGCAGTTAAAAGCTGGCATGACATACAGACCTTCAGCCGGTTGCTCAGCTTGTCTCCAAAAGACTACTTCAGCAAAAAACAGCCCTGTTCTGTGACAAATATTTCACCCCATGTGAACTTACTGTTAGCCTAGAGACCAAGTGTGGCCATGGGCAGGACAGTGTATATAAATACCTAGGGAAGGCTGGCATGGAAACAAATAAACAGGCTCTAATTTTCTCCTGTAAAATTAGGCAGCTTTCATACTGTGTGAGACTAGAAAGACTGAGTTATCCTAACAACAGTACAGTCATTATTGGCTCAGGTTTTTGGCTGGCATTCAAGACTGATGTTCCCATTCTTGAGGGGGCTTTACCCTAGCACAGAAATTGGTAAGAAAGTTTGATGTGTTGTCCACCTCTGTAAGCTAGCCTGAGCATCTGAATTGCAGAACATCTGGAGACCAACCACGGTGACCATGTCACCACACTGTCAGGAAGGTTAATGAACAACCTCACTGTAATTAAATGGTGTCCTCAGATGTTCTTAAATGAAAAAAACCCACATCCCAATGTGTATAGCCTGCATACCTCTGCTACCCAGACAGTAAAGTATTCTATGTTCCTTCCGTATTGAGCAACTTCTGACATGCTTCATGCCTATACTGTGGTGGAGACCTCCTGCTGTAGACAACTCAGTGACTTGGGGAAATTATCTTGCAATAGCCTTTGCATCTGAGGGCTAGAGACCAAATTACAGGCTCTTAATGTTTTCCCAAATATTTTCACATATGCTCTGTTATTATCTGTATTGCATTTCAGGCTAGCTATCATGAGCCATTCAATTTGAACAACAGGCAACTTAAATTGCACACTATGCATTGGAGTACATTTGTACAGTGAAACATCAGCAGCAATAACCAAACATACCGTGTTGTGCTTAGGGAATGTGCCCTCCTGAGGTCAGTGGAAGTTCAGACTGCTGAGGACTTGAGTCTTTAAGGGCTTACCTCAGGAGTGCTTCTATGTACCTGGAACTTGTCCACATCACCATCTCCCAGGAATTTGAAACAACATATAATAATATCCAATCACAGATAGTTAAGGAGACCAACAGCTGGCCACATAGGCAAGAAGGTCAACAGAATCCCAGCCTGTATCACAAATATTGTGGCCAGTAGGACTGAAGGGAAGTAATTGTCCCCCTGTGCTGAGCACTGGTGAGGCTGCACCTTGAATCCTGTGTTCAGTTCTGGGTCTCTCACTGCAAGACAGACACTGAGGTGCTGGAGCAGGTCCAGAGAAGGGTAACAAAGCTGATGAAGGGTCTGGAGCACAACTCTGATGAAGAATGGCTGAGGGAAATGGGGTTGTTTAGTCTGGAGAAGAGAAGGCTGAGGGAGGAACTTATTACTCTCTACAACTACCTGTAGGGAAGATAGGGCAAGGAGGTGGTTGATATCTTTTCCCAAGCAACAAGCGATAGGACAAGAGAAAATGGCCTCAAGCTGCATCAGGGGAGGTTTAGGCTGGATGTTAGGAAAAATGTCTTCAATCAAAAGGATTGCTGGGCATTGGAACAGGCTGTCCAGACCAGTGGTGGAACTGTAGTCCCTGGAGATGTTAAAAAAAACATGTCGATGAGACCTTCAGTGACATGGTTTAGTGGTGGCCTTGGCAGTCCTTGGGTCCTGCATGTCAGTTATTAACAAAACCTAAAATCCCAGTTGCATTTTCACCCTGTTATTGAAACTGTTTTCTGGCCTGTCTTCTCTGCATCACTGTCAGAAACTATTGATACCTGTTCTGAACTCCAGAAAAAGGTACATTTCACTAGCACACAAAAATAACTCAAATACAGCAGAATCTTGGGAAAATAAATAATTGTAAGTGCTTTAACTGCTATGAATTGGTAGCACTGTAAATCAATAATCATACTGAAGCTTTTAGGTATTTTACTAATATGTGAACAGCAAATCGATGCATAAGGTGAGATTACATGCATGGAGTATCCCTTTACTGGTCTAGATCTTCATGGTCAAAACTCTTTGATACAAGATTACTCTTTTCTCCTTCTGAAATTCTATGATTCTATGAAATTGTGCTTGCCACTTCAAAAGGGTGTAACTTACGTTGCACATGGAAATTATGTTGCACAGTATCCATGCAAGAGAATGTATCTTCATGTTTTTATACCAGGCACCCAGAAGAAGTCTACTTGCTTTGCATTACTTCTGAGAAGCACTTTGATTGAATGAATCTCTTTTTCCCAGCTCTGGGATTCAGATGGGAATCCAGGTAGGAAATGGAAATCTGAGATGACTGCACACACCACAGCAACATACAGCCATACAATAATGAAAGTAAAACGCCCTCCCTCACAGAGTATTTGACACTGCCGTGAATCTTGTCCCATATCGTTATTTTAGATTCTCTTGAAAGATTTTATTTTTTTTTTCCTCCAAATAGTTTAACATCCTCTCTCTTTGGGCACCTTTTGGGCAGTGTTTGGTGGGCATTTGATTTCGAGCTGAAATTATATCACCAGGTACAGCTGCAAAACCACAAATGTTGGAAGTAAAAGCAGAATAAGCAAAATTAACTGGGTATGGCTTGAGAAAATACTGCTACGCAGCTATTCCTTTCGAACAGGTAAGCAAAACTCAAAGCATCTCATAAATGCGAAGCCTGGACTGGCTAAAGGAATCCTAACAGTTTCAACATGAGTGAGGATGTGTGTTCAATTATTATGAAAAGTGCTGTTCATTTGCTATGAAGAGTGCCTCAATCTGAACGCTTTCATGTGAGGAGAGGAAACAACCGATCAGCTCCCTTCAAAATCCTGTAAGAGTTGTTTCCCCTCCAGTTCTCACATTATCCCTTTTCATGTTTCTCAGGGTCTACACATTATGCCTTTCTTGGCCCAAAATTCGTAACACGTTTATGTCCTACTAAAACATTTTCCCAGATATGCTTGGTGCAAAGAGGATTGATGCAAAAACGATAGGTTAGATCTCTGGGTGTTTTAAATGATTTCAGTTCTGCCACCTGAACTGGAATTAAGCTGAATTACAGCAGCTGAGCAACTGACTGTGAAGTGGGTAGATCTGCCACTTGGAAAATAATCCCAGGTTTTTGCACACAACCCGGCCTCCTTCTCACCAGGGTTTGACTGGCTGTCACAGCTCCGCGGGAGATCGTGACTCCGGAGCAACTTTGTGCCTCTCCATCCGCTATTGCGGAGGAGCCGGGAGAAGCGGGCTTTCTGCCTAGGGACCGGGAGAGTTGGGCGACTCTGTTACTCCGTCTGGCGAGCTTCGGCAGCCTGGGGCGCAGCAGCAGCTTCTGAAGGCCCGGAGTGGGCGAGCTCCTGCCCGAGGAGCAGTCGCGCTGTCGCGGGGAGGACCGGGGCGACAGACACACGGCGCACCCCACCCGATGGCTCCGGGGCAGGGCTGAAGCGGCGACCCGGCCCGGGGCGGGGGTTAGCGGGGCTCCGGCCGCGTCCCCTCCCCCTGGCGCCAGCGGAGGGCAGGGGTAGGAGGAGCCGGAGCTGGGGCCGGATCGCGGCGGCTCCAGTGGAGCCCCCGAAGTTTGCGCTGTCGGCGGAGGGCGGCCCTCGGCCCGCCGCTTCCGGGGCTCCACCGCGCCAGGCGGAGCGGAGCGGGCCCGCGGGAGCCCAGGGAACGGGGTGGGAGCCGGCGGGCCTGGCCGAGCCGAGCCGAGCCGAGATGAAGAAGCCGGACGGGAAGGTGGTGCTGCTGGGGGACATGAACGTGGGCAAGACCTCCCTGCTGCACCGCTACATGGAGAAGCGCTTCCAGGAGACGGTCAGCACTGTCGGCGGCGCCTTCTACCTCAAGCAGTGGGGGCCCTACAACATCTCCATCTGGGACACGGCCGGTGAGAGCTGCGGCGCGGCCCCTCCCGCGGGCTCCGTGCGGGGCGGCCCGGAGGGCCCCCCTCTTCCCCCGGGCTCCGGCCCCGAGGGCTCTCGGTGTTTCCCGGAGGAAAGGGCCCCTGGAAACTTGCGGGGTGCTTGCCGGGCTGCCCCTCTTCTACGGGTGCGGGAGAGCGGCGCTTGCCCCGCCGCCGTCCCAGGCGGGGGCTGCCCGCCGGCACCGTCCGTATTTCGATCATTCTGCGTGCGGTTTCGTTTCCCCTGATTTTGATAAGAGCTGTTGAGGGGACAAGGTTAGGTGACCTCGCTCGGTACGGTGGTTCGACTCTCCGAGAGCCGGAGCGGAGGAGATGGAGAAGCCAACCACGCTCCGCACCGGCGGAGGCGGGGTACCGGGAAATGGCCCTTGGGTGTTCGGAGCTCAGTGCGGTGTTTCGGGGCTGCTGTAAAATAAGTCGGCTAAAACGAATGGTTTGGCAGTAGGACAGACTCTGAAAACACATTTCTGACGAGCCGAAAGGGGCCTTACAGCTGCTAATCCGTAATATTTTTGGATCTGCTTTACAAAACGGGGATGTGCAGAGAAGATCGGGATGCCTGTTGGCTTTCTTTAGCCTGAGTAGATGGCACTGACTGTAAATTCAGACAGGAGTTAGCGAGGTTACAACTTCTGCTCATCGCTTCTCGCTGCATGCTTTTAAATGTCCAACCGCGATCAGCTGGTGTCGGGTTCAGACTGAGAAATGAGCTCAGCTCACCAGCCCTTCAGACGTGGCCTGCTCTTTGACCGCAGCAAGAACAGCTCGGGACATGAGGTTTTAATGCATAGCGAACGTGGGCTGCAAGCAGTTTCTGTCTGGGAGGGCAGCAGGGGGTTGTCTGGCCCGTCGTGTTGCGGCAGACAGCATCTCCGGGATGCGGGAAGGAGAGCGGGTTGTGGTTTGGAGCTCTGGAGTGGAGGGGGGTGGGAGAGCATGGACTGGAGAAGTGGTTTGTGATCTCAGTCATGTGAATATCTTGCTCTTGGTTATTAAGTCGGGAAGTATCATGTAGAGGGCCAGGCTACACTGAAAAATGAGGTCTCTGAACGTTCCTGCCTGTTAAATTGCTTGTGGGAGTATTATCTTGTTTTCCTGTTTAGCTCAATTTTCTTAAATTTTTTAGTGACAACCTGAAGAATGTGGGTCATATGTTCTTGTGAAACTTGGGGAGCTACAGCATCGTGCAATATTCCAGTTTCCTCTTAGTGACATTTGGGAGGGAACTTAATTTGCTGTGTCACTTCATGTCACAATCTAGTCCAAAACGGCTTTTCCTGCGTCAGGAATTGAGAAGGAGGAAGGGGGGAAAGAAACTGCCTGGAGATTATGCAGAAAACTGTTTTTTTTTGGGGGGGGAGGAAATGCTTAGGAACTTCGCTTTCTTGCATTTCTTAATCTATTACTATGATGAAAGCTCTGTATCAGCAGCCCTGGTTTAGATACACTTTCTACGTGCTTTGCAGTATTTCTGAGAGATGTCTACTTCAGTTTTAGAATTGTCATGTCCTACTGTGGGGAGTCTCCTGTGGGCAACTGCTGCTTGTTTCTAGTAAGCCAGACCTATGTGAGTGATTAGCAGTAGGCTTTATTTTGACAGAATTATCTTGGTGAGTTTGTTCTTTGCTAATTTCCCTTGCGCTCTTCTGCTTTTTTTCTTTTTTTTTTCCTTTTATCATATGTGATAAAATAAGTCTTTCCAAGGCCTCTTCTGATTTTCAGCCTGTCTTTCAGTCGTTTATTTTTATTGTAGTATTATATTCAGTGATAGCTGAGGAAACACTGGAAACACCCAAGGGATACCTCTCTCAGGGCAGCACAAGGGTTCAGGGCTCATAGCCTTCCCAGCAGCCAGAGTTCCTCCTGCGCCCTGGAGCAGGGCCCTGTGATTCTGCTGCTTGTTCAGTACTTCAGCAGAAGCTCCTGCTGCTTCCTAAGCCTCGGCAGGACTTCTGTAGCAGGATTGCTGAAGCCAGTTGAAAAGCGTTGTGTTGCACTGAGGGTGGCATAACCCATCCTCCTTATGCTTCTCTGAAAGAGACATACCTGCTTTCTCCTGTCCTGATGGAGGAGGAAGGAACCTTGTGGACTCTCTAACTCTAATGTAGAGTCAACAAGGGCATTCAAAAGCCTGCGTTGTTTGTCTTGTGTTCTATTTAATTTGTGCAGACATCACACCTTTGTTGGCCACAACGTGCCTGCAGTCCTTGGTTTGTGGCTCTTATCTCTCTGATGTCACTGTCTTATCTCTGCCAGGTGGCTACCAAGTAAGCTTGGGATTTTTTGTAGTAAGGAGTTTAAAATTTAGCTCTTCTGTCTGTTTATTAACCTGACATTACTTACTACTGAATGCTTGTGAAGCAGTTAGAAGGTGATCAGATGCAGGTCCATTGTTTTCTCTGTGTGTTCCTAAACTTATAGTGGAATCCAGAAAGAAAAGATTATCCAGGAGATAAGAAAGTCTCTAATATGACCAAAGCATGGTTCAATGTTTGCACCCATCTTACCTACCTAAATACTGAGTGCCAACACAAGGTGTCTGTCTTAATACTCCAGCAGTACTTCACACAATATACAAAGCAGAAATACAGAAGATTTGGCCTAGAAAATGAGGGGATACCTGATGAAGACTACTGCACTAGTTCAGTACTCTGGTAAATTGCACAAACATGCAAGAGCAACTGGAATGCATGTTCTTGTTAAGTTTTTTTAGTTCATGATTATCAGCATTATTTTGGGGATTGTTATCTCCTTAGGACTCCCATGTATTTTATTTCCAGTTTACTTAGGATGGTTATTTGTTATTCTGGTCTGGGTTAGGAAGTTGGCTGAAACAGTATAAACTTCAATCCAATAATGTGAACTACATTACTATTCCTGCAATAGAGTTTTATTTTTACAAGATTAGATTTAACTGATTAATCAGTATATCTGCAGTAATAGGGATGGAGCAAAAGTTAAGTATGCACAGATATTAGTGCTACCTCAGTTTAATTCCTCATCTTTTGAATTATTTAAAGAGTGTGTCATTTTTACCTATCACTCTGTTGATCTTGCATTACTTCTCACTCTGTTATTCAGAAAAATCTCACTTTTTTTTTTTTTTCCAGGAAGAATTAATTTTGCTTGCCAGAGTGCTTAAAATGCATGGTTCTGTGTTATCACTCAATAAATCACAGAAGAGCACACCGGACCTGTTTTACCAAGTCAGGTTTGAAGTGCAAATCAGATTAGGGAGGACTCTTTTGGCTCTATGTTCACTCCCCTCCTTATCTTGGGAAAATCAGATGCCTACTCTGGTGTAAATTTTTCATGTTCTTAGCCATAAATCTTGTAAAATGGGTGTGCAGAAGTTGTCAGACTTGGTTGTTTTTTTTCTGTAAATGCACACAGCAAATAATTTGGCATTTCCAGTTTTCCAATGTGATTATGAGAAAAGTTAGTTTGAAATGACATTCAAGTCACAGAAACAAGCCACAGATGGAAGAACACTTGGGGCAAGTATCATATGATTGCCGTGTTTTCATGATCTTTGTTTATTTTTCTAGCCATCTGCTTTTGACCGTTTCTCCATTGCCAGAGGCTTGGATAGTTGGTCTACTGTTGTATTCTTGGTGCAGAGGATTATTTATTCTGATGCTACAATTTATATTTGCTTGTTTCCTGTTTGGTCAGTTAATTCAAATGAATAATAATAAGAAAAACAAGTCCATAACTATAGAAGAAGACAGGAACTGAAAACTTTTAACATATTTTAAATCTGTTGGATAGAGACCTAGAAACATCTGAGCTATGCTTTGAGACCCTCATAGTAGTATGTTTGGAGCAGTATTTTTCTGAACCAAGGATGGTAAGCAACAGTGTCAGTTAGAAGAGTTTTCTTACATGGAAGTATTGGAATCTGCAATGTCAAAGCTGCATATATGTATGTGTGTATATATAACTTCTAGGCAGTGCTAACAGCAACTGTGGAATAAACCAAGACTTCTTACTGGGTGTTGATAGCATGTGGCTCTGAGCTAGCACACAGCCTTTTATCTCTGGCAGTGCAAACACATCCTGAAGTTCTGAGGGTCTCAGTCCCACTCCATCATTAAACCTGGAATACTAATACATGGTGGCTGCAGCTAACAATGCTGTGGGAGTCTTAGGTGTTCAGGCATATTTTCTGATGCCTTGCTGTTTCAAAAGGAGAAACTTGTTTGTCTGTTAGATTCAGTCTCTTTAAGTTGACATTTGTTTATCTGGCAGGTAAGTGGTGCCTCCAGCAGCAAGTCTTCCTAATTATTAGTGGTCCCCTGCATTGCTGGCTTAGTATTAGAGGAGGCAACTGGTAAGTTAATGACAAGTGTTTAATAAAGTTCACCTTGTGATCCTTTAACTACATTTTAAGAAAGAGGCTGTGTTTTGAGCTTGCTAATAGTCATGCAGCATTATAATCGGGAAATATAATGGTTAGCAGGGGAAACAAACTTCCCTTCTTTTCCTTCCTTCTCATCTTGAGCTAGCTGTCTGCATGCAAGAACTGATTTGACTATTCTGTGAACATTCAGTTATCGGTTCATATTTTTCCACCCTCCACCCCTTCATTTTGCATCTGGAGATATTTTGGTGACTTTTTCACTTGTGGTGCTAGTAGGGACAAAGGAGATAAATATAGCCTGGAAAAGGCTGTATGAAAGGCTTTTCTGTAACTTGGGTCAGCCGCAACGTATCTGCGTAACAAACGCTTATATTGCTTGTGACTAGTTTGCTGATGTCAGATGTATCTGCGCTGGTGAGCGCATGTAAATTGCTCACAGTTTCTGATCTTTGGTTGTCAGTGTTGTGTTGGCAGCAGCCTGTGCTGAGCTTTCTCAGGCTATGTCTGAGTGTTTGGCTGGTAAGAAGTGTTAGGCTCCTCCCTCGCTTAGCTAGGCTTTGAGGTTTTTTGGATTTCTTGAGAATGAGATCAGCCCAGGTATGCTGGTCTGTCAACTGCCCTGGAGGCCAACGCTCCCCAGCATGGTGGACAATGTACAAATTTGCTGTAGGTAGGGAGGAAGTATGGTCCTTCATTGTATTGAAACAAAACAAAGAAAGAGTAGGATTAAATGGTGTATTTTTCTCACAAGTGAAGACTGATAGAAGTGTAATCATGGAACTGAAACAGACTCTGTAAATCGGTTGTAACTGTTAAGTTTTGTTACCTACGCCGCTATGTTACCGCTGTATAGTCCCTTCCCAAGAGGTCAATAGGGTCTCAAGACAGAATGTCCAAAGTAAACAATCAAGAAAAAGCATTCTTTCAAGATAAATTATTGTAATTAGCTTGACAAGAAAATGAGGAAAAGAAACCCCAATGTAGGTAAAAAGTAATTCCAGCAAGGGGAGATCACGACCTCCAACTCAATAACCACTGACTCAAATTACACCTCAGACTCAATTTAGAACAATAGAAAAAGCTTGTGCGCATGTATAGAAATTAGCATATGGTGTCTGTTATGATCAATCAAAACTGGGATGTAAGATGGAATGTATGAATATATAATAATTTCAGATATAAATGTTTGTAGAATTTGACTGTAGTTATGCACGTTTGGAGGAGATATCCCCCATGCATCCACTGCTGTAATAAAAAATGCCTCCCTTCTAATACTGCACTGGTGTTACAAGGTTTTCTTGACTGAGGTTTTCACTAACAGTAGCTACTCTGATATTCTACTGGTTTTGGCTTTTGGAAGTAGAAGGTTATAACAGGTGAAAAGAAGCTATAGATGAGATGGTGAAGTGGGTTAGTCAAAATCAAAGAGGACTCTGAGGCATGTGCCTCTGAACCTGATGAAATAGGAACGGAGCAGCAGTTGGGATGTGTGATGAAGAAGTTGCTTGTTGGAAGGGTTTAGAGGTTGTCACCTCAAAAAGGGGATCATCTATGAGGAAGGCTGCTGAGTGTGTACTTGTGCCCAAGAGGCAGGAAGTTATCAAGATATGAGATGGAAATTACAGGAAATAAAGTGCCTTAAGTTTGTTCCTAATGAGTCATGGGTTGGGGGCAAGTTGTCACCAAAAGACTTTGAGTTTTTGCGGTTTGCCTTTGGAAAGATCATCCTGCAGAATATGATGTCGGTCTCTGTATTAGTTGTTCATAGTTGTTGCATGTAAACCAACGACAGCTGAGGACCAATGCACCGTACTTCCCTGGGATTACTGTGTACAGTTATACTCCCCACGCTTTGAAAAGGAAATCGTAAGAGCAGAGGTTCAAGGGACAATATAGCTAGCTGCCAGGAAAAATCTCTTGTGTACCTGGGGAAAAGCCCTGAAGAGAATTCACTGTCAGCAAGCTCTGCACCTAAAGCCTATGAAGCAGCTTCAGAGGCAGGAATAAAGGTTTAGCTTTAAAGCAGCCCTGGAAGCATGGTTTTGTTGTGTGAAACAGTGCACTGGATTACTTTTTTTTTTTTGCTACAATGAATGTTTTCTGAAAAGAGCAGAGTAACTTAAGTGATTAAAAATATGGACAGATAATGGATTGTGTGGAGGAAGTTTGATTTTCTCTGTCACACAACTTAAGCATGAAACGATAGGCAGAGTCAAAGGTAGTAAATTCACTGCTACTGAAAGTGCTTTTTGCATGTAAATGAAGTAAAAGTATGGAAATACCTTGTCAGAAGAAATTGTCAAAAATATGCATCAAAAAGAAATGGAAAAAGTTACACACTTTGTTTATTCAGCCATGCCTAACTTACTTTATTGAAGGAGGAATTTTGTTTCCAATATGTAGTTTTAGTACAAACTCTTGGAAAGGCAAACTAATGGGGAAGGTGAACCACTTTATTGTACTTGGTGCAGTCCTGGATAAATGTCATGTGTGAATCTCTGGAGTAACTTATGTATTCCAGCCTCCACGTTAAATCCCCACTTTGCATGTGGTATTTAATAATAGTGTGCAAAGTGACTGAGCTGTTCTAACCCAAGTGGGAAACTACTTGACCATTTGGTGAGACTCGCTCTGAGTATTATCAGTGACCTGATAGCTGAGGAAACACCTATACTTGACTAAGGCTTTCTGGTGTTGTGCCATGGCATTGCAGCTTGATGAACAGCAGCTTTGGAGTCCTCAGTAGCACCTTAGCTTCTATAACAGAAGAGGTCATCTTTGTTTTCTAATTTTAGCCAGGAGGGAGGCCAGAGTTTTAGAGTTGTGCTGTAAAAGGGGAATGAGGGGTTAATACTGACCATTTTTAACTGCATCTGAGTGGATGGTGGAAGGGAGAACAAGAATATATGTTTGACTAGTCTCTTTTGCATGGCCTATGTGCTTGATTTTCTGTGAAAATTTTCCTTCTCAGCTTTGGCTTATACAAATGAGTTTTTACAAGTCCTTGAATTGACTGAGTACATCTGTACTAAAGCCATGTTTTAAAGTCCCAGATCCTAGGTTGGAGTGATACCGAGAAGCTTCATAATGAAGTTTGTGCCTTTGGCATTGTATCCTTTCTTCCCTGCTTACTGAAGGTATCTCTTTCAAAATTGACTCGAGAGCTGAAAGGTCAGTTTAAGTGTTGACTGTCTGCTTTGTGGCAATACTGAAAATATATGAGGGAGGGAGTCATGAACAGGAAAAAATAGTTAGTCAATGTAAATGCAATGACAAAGCTGCTGACAAAAATTGCAGCCATATGGAAATCAGTCTCGCTGGTGAACCAGGAGCAGTAGATGAAACTAGAAAATTTCAGAAGGGTGTCCAAGAGCTAGATTATTCACTTCAGTAAAACTGATCTCCCAGTTGGGTATGTGCAAAGGCATAAATAGGTGTTCTGTGCAAGAAAACAAGTTATTAATGCCCTGTTGCGCTCTTCAGTTTGACTTTAGTATTTGCGAAATGTAAACCTGAGCTGTCTAAGAAATGACCACTCTTTCAACAGCGTGCGGGGAAAACACGTAGACAGGATGTGATGATTTTTCTCTCCTGTAGTTCTCTCTCTAGCTGAGTGAATATTGCTGTGCATAACAGCAAAAAGCTTCATTAGCTATAACTTGGAAGTGAATGTGTACAAAGTAACTCATGTTGGCATAATTCTGGCTATTTCTGGGTACCAGTCACATTCCCTAATGGAAAACAAATAGCTACTTAAAATTAGTATTGTATGCTTAGGTGGCTGAACCCAGGTGGTCTGGTTTGAGGTGCTTTTTTCTATTGACTGTGCAATCAACTTTTACTCCTTCTTTGGAAGGAAAGTCACAGTGGGTGCTTAAAAGCACAGGGCAGGTAACTAGCTGTTAGCTGTATGATTTTGTATTTGCTTCTTTGAGCACTCATATGTGGTGAGTACTTTTCTTATTTCATTTCACATGTACATACCTGCTATATTGCATAAATGTCAAAGCCAGGGGGACTCATAGCCAGCTTCACAGTGCCTTGGCTGAGCTGTGCCTGATGCTTAAGTGCCCTTACACATTCGCATCTTAGATCAAGTTGTTTTCATTGCTACAATTATATCTTGTGTTGAAGCCATTAGCCATATGAGCTTCCAAGCAATTTCTCCTGTGGCAGAGTTTCACTGTCTGAACTGAAGATGCACTTAGTAATTCCTCATCTGAGTCACATTGTACTATTGCAAAATATCCAAACAAGTAACCTTTGTTTGGGTCTCCAAACTGAGTCTGTGGTGGATGTATCTGGAGTCATTAAAAATTATGGAGCAGAAAGAATCTTTTCCTCTCCCAAGTCTGAATGATTTGCTTTCTTCCAGGTGAATACTGGGTAGAACATCTGTGATTTCATTAAAAGGCATTAAACTAGCGATAAATTCCTTTTCCTGTGCCTGCCGTATTAACTACAACTTCTTATATAGAACCTGAAGATGAGCCTAGGAAATGAGATTTTTAACTTGGTGATTAAACTTATGCAAGTGGTACTGCTGAGAGCAGAGGGTGATCAAAGGAAATGAGGGTTCTTTTTGCTCTTGGTGAATTCTCAGCCTAAGTAGTTTGCCATCCTTCACCACAGGAGATCCCGGATGACATCCTTTAGGGCAACCAACTCGATAAACATACAAGATTTTCTAATCTGACTATCCTACCTGGTTGTGGAAAAACCACCAAATTTAGATGAGAACTTAACATCATTTTTAAAGGGAGATAGATGTGTTTGTTAATCTTCTAGTGTATCTTTCCATTGCTTAGGAAGCATACTGGAATTGAAGTTGGCTTTGCACAGGCTGCCAAGGAGACAGTTATGGAAGAGGTCTGCTGACAGCCTGAAGACCTGCGTAAGCTTGAATTGATTAATGTTTATAGTGGTTTGGGTCCAGAAGAGTGTGTTAAAGGGTCTGGAGACAAGTCTTACAAGTAGCAGCTGAGGGAATTGGAGTCATTTAGTATGGAGAAGAGAAGGCTCAGGGGCAAACTTATCACTCTCTGCAACTACTGAAAAGAGGATGTAGTGAGGTAGGGGTTGATCTCTTCTCCCAGGTAACAAGTGGTAGGACAAGATGAAATGGCCTCAAGCTGTGCTAAGGAGGTTTAGAGTGGATACTAGGAGCAATTTCTTCACAGAGAGGGTGAGCAGGCGTTGGAACAGGCTGCCAGGGAAGTGGTAGAGTTACCATAAATGGAAGTGTTCAAAAACCACGTAGATGAGGCCCTCAGTGGCATGGTTTAGTGGTGGACTTGGCAGTCCTGGAGTGGTTGGAATTGAAGATCTTAAAGGTCTTTTCCAACCTATTTGATTCTGTGATTCTATGATTCTATAAAACAAAAAGAAGGAAATGTGTATTTGAGCTTTTGCCTTTTTGCCAGTTCCACTGGAGCAAGAATGCATTTCAGTCTAGATTGTAGCATGATGGAAACTTCATGTAGAGGATTCCAGGAGGAGAGACATTTAAAAATTGTAATTCTCAAGCAAGCTGATGTTTGAATTAATGTTTCTATGCTTTGGGGTTGTTTTTTTTCCCGTGCTTTCACAAATAAGGTTTTTATCTCATCATGTCCTCAACTACAGAGAATGTATCTTTTCTTCTTTTTTTTTTCTTCTCTCCTGCTATACAGGTTAATGAGTTGATGAGTTGAAGATTGGAATAATTTTATTTACTATGGAATAATTTTATTTACTAATGATTAAACATCTGGTGTAAATACTTCTGCTTGTTCCCTCAGCCTCTCCTGTTGATCCACTGGCATTTTTTTCTTTAATCTGTTATGTGATTTAATATTTCTAGCCACTGTTTCTGTGCTTCAGTAAAATCCTACAAAATACAGAGAAAAGATGATGTCCGACCATTCAACTGCTCTTACATACCTTGTTTAAAAATAAGTCTTCAGTACTGCTGAAATAGCAGGATATTTTTGTTTTACATTCTGAAACTGATAACTACTTAAGGATTTTTAGTCATATATAATATTCAACCATAGATATTTAAATACTTGAGATTTTATTTTTTCTGTTAGTTGTATCATTATCTGTAAAATGAAGGATGGCTTATTTAGACCTTCAGGAAAATGTTCTTCCTGTAAAAATGCATTAACTAGAATCTCCAAAGAAATAGTTTCGGGGGCATATGTAGAATGCAAAGGAAAAGTTAGACAGACTGAAATAGCCTTTAAAACAAAAGAAATGCTTAAATGCTGTTCATTGGCTGGGTAATAATGAGGAACAAACCCTCCTGTGTTTCTCTACATGGAGTCAACCAACTTTGATTTCTGCTTAAGCTCACGTTCCTAATACATTCAGTGACAAAAGTATAAAAACATGCGTGTATGGTGTTGTGCCCTGGTTACAGTGACCTTCAGTTGAGCTCCTGCTTCCCTTTCCCCAAGGGGTTTGGACTAACTGACTTCCCTTTCTGGTTATGCAGGTTACTTCAGCAATGAGACTGAAGCTTCATGCAGTTGAATGCCTTATGTTGTGAAAATCCTCAGAAGTTCAGTGTGTTCATTTTTCCTAATGGGGTCTGTGATCTGGACATACAAATCTGTTGTTCTCTTCTTGAGTTAAAAATAAGGCATTCTGTTGTATATTAGAGGTTTTTTTTAATCTATTATTTGCTTGTTTCTACTTTCTGGCTGTCACTTCCTCTCAAAAAAAAAAAAACAAAAACCAAAAAACAAAAAAAAAAAAAACAAAAAAACAAAAAGCAAACAAACAAAAGCAAGCTTTTGGTTCATTCAGAAGAGGGAGAAATGACCAGAATATGTAGTGGTTCACAGTTAAAAAAATGAAAAAGCCCTATGTACTTGAGACAGCATCTGCCAAGCTTCACAAAAAGGCTCGTCAAATTTTGTGCATTGTTGAGAGGGAAATGTAGGAATTTTAAACCAAACCCACTGGTATAATGAGTGACACCATCACTCTCCATCCTAATACTTGGCTGTTGCTTATTTAAAAAGGAAATCTCTGATTTTTGAAACTGAAAATGTTTCAAACTGGTCGACTCCTCCTGCCCCTGCCAGTATGGTTACTTCTTATTTTTATGAGGAGCAAATGCTCCTGTGAGATTGTCTTTAGGACATGGGGTTCTCTTCACGCAGCAGATAGCTGTATGTGTCACATTCAGATTGTTTCCCTTATCTTATTTCCTGTTCTGATGTTGTGGGCCCTTTCCACATAAATAATGATTAGTTTTATCTCTGAAAGGGATCACGGCCAGTATACTTGGGTCCCTCTGTATATATTGTAGGGCTCCAGTGCCTTGTACTGAACAGAGCTGTGCTGCTGTTGTGGGAAAAGAGGATGGTCTCTGGCTACGGGGAAGTGTGGGAAGGTGCAATCCTAGGCATATGTGAATGCATTGTCCTCAAAGTCTTCCACGCTGATTACCAAAGGCTAAAAAAACCTGTTGCTTTTGATGCCCTGGTGCTGTGTTAAAAGGGGATACCTGAAAATATCTGCAGACTGAGCTTTTTTCGGTGTCTTAAAACTCTCTGGCTGGTGACCTTAAGTGGAATGCTGTGTCAGGGGAGGGAACACAGGGCTCGGTTAGCTCATTGCCACTGCTTGTGCTTCCCAAGTATTGGCAAAGGATGGAAGGAAGTGTCATTGAAGTGGGGCTGATGGAATATAGGTGCTACCATAGTTTATGTTCTTTTAAGTGAAGCTGTCCTGTGGGTCTCTGAAAGAGAAAGCAAATATACTGCATTATGATATGACTCTCTCTGGACTTGTGCAGAAAATTTATAGCTGCATTTTGGTGGTTTGGTTTCTTATACTTTGGAAGAAGGGATTTGAAGACAGTCAGAAGGCCAAAATACATACGGTGTGTTTGGGGTTAAAGTGATAATATGTAAAAAGAATGATTCTAATAGATTAGACCATTTAATTTTATTTATGGTTGGTTACAAGCTTAATGCAAGAGGATCTGCAGTCAATAACAGTGAACTATTTTTCTTCTCTAAAATGTCACAGTCCTTAATGAAGATGTTTATTAAGTTCATGGCATTTCCTCACTCAAAAATGGTTGGTGTGTTGTATTGGTTGATGTGCTATTTATCTAGTTACTGTTCTGTAAAAAAAATCCCATGGGGATTTTTTGATTTTAAACCAAAACCTAAACCCCTGTAAAGAGATATCTAAGGCAAAACCAGAGTATCTAATGAGGAAGTTGAAAAATTTACGTAGAACAGGAAGCATTTCTTGTCTGTGAGGGAACAGGCAGATGTTGACTTGTAGACTCTTCACTGAGACCTAGCAGGAATGCCAGACAAGCGGCAGCATTTTGGGGTGCTTATTGAGATACTGTTAGGAGGACAATCTCAACTAAGCCCAACAAGCTGCTCTATCACCTTCCCCCAGTGGGATAGGAGAGGTAATCATCAAAGTGAGAAAACTTGCGGGTTGAGATGAAGACAATTTAATAGGGAAAACAAAAGCCGTGCACGCAAGCAAAGCAAAACAAGGAATTCATTCACCACTTCCCATCAGCAGGCACAGCTTCAGCCATCTCCAGGACAGCAGGGCTCACCTATAACAGTGATTGGGAAGACAAACACCACTACCCCAAACACTCTTCCTGCTTTCCCCAGCTATGCATACATGCCTACATACATACATACATTATATATACATATACACATATATGCTGAGCCTGAGACTGTATGGATCTGGGATATCCCTCTGGTCAGTTGGGGTCAGCTATCCCAGCTGTGTCCCCTCCCAGCCTCTTGTGCACCCCCAGACTGCTCACTGGTGTGATGAGAGGCAGAAAAGTCCTTGGATCTGTGCAAGCACTGCTCAGCAGTAACTGAAACATTTCTCTATTACCAACACAGTTTCCAGCACAAATCTAAACCATAGCTTCATACTAGCAGCTGTAAAGAAAACTAACTTTATCCCAGCCAAAACCAGCACGCCAGGTTAACTTGCCAGTTCCTTATTGAGCAATATAAAGCCTCCAGTGTGTGTGGAGTGACCTCCTGGCCCTGCAGTGCTAGTCGAACTATGTTAAAATACACCTGGCTCTGCATTCCTGCCTGAGCTAAGGACCTGCTTCTTGGTTGGAACAGCAAACTTTGGGAGGGAGTGTGGGCTTAAAAGATTTCTTTTCTGAGTGACTCTGAAGATAAGGACCTGGTAAGAGCCTCTGCTTAGCAATTGTGTGGAGAAGTGGGCTCATCTGCAGTCCCTGTTCCTGTGTGGAAAGGAATTGTAAATTTAAGGAAAAAGTATCAGTTTTCAGGTACTGGAAAGAAAAAAACATCTGCTTTTAGTACTCATCCTGTGGAAAACGAATTGCTTTTCTGTAGAAGTGACTTTTCTTGGAGGAGACAGATTAGTGTTCCAGCATTACAGCTGAAAGGCTTTTTGCACAACCCAGAACCAAGCGTCTCATGCAGACGAGGCTTTTCTACAGCCCTGTCCTGTAACTGGCCTCTTTGTTACCAGCTGCTGAGTGATACTTGACCGTCAAGCTCTGCTGCTGCAGTTAAGTGCTCTGTGCGATTGCTTCCCACAGAGCTCTCTGCATTAAACCCGAAGAGTTTTGGGTTTTCTGTCATGAATTTAACTCACAAGCACCCTGCAACATTTTCTTTTCCATAGAGATGGTGTTGATGTTGGATTTCAGCTCAAGTTCTGGTGGAACATTGGCTTGTAGGCAGGATGATAATGTCCCATAGATCTGGCATGCCCTCATTTCTTTTGCCAGACTTTGGTGTTGAGGTAAGACATCTTCCGACACAGCTGTGAGATTTCAGAGGGCAATTGGCCTTGTTTTTTTAGTTGGTGTTTCAGATGCACTCAAGATACACTTGCTGGTCTGGTGGGACTATGCTCAATTCTGTTGATCTTCTGCAAGGTTCTGCCCTTCCAGACAGCTGAAAATACATGAACTGCTTGATGTTTCTGGGGTTATTTCCTCTCTTAAAAATAAACACAGTACATCAAGAGACCTAAATAAAATGGGTAGCTTGAAAAAATCTTACCTAGCTGTCGTGGTTTGAGGCTCTCAAACCCATGCAGCCACTCTCTCACTCACTCCCCTCTCTTTCTTCCTCAGACCGAGGGGATGGGGAGGAGAATCAAAAGAATGAAACTCCCACAAGTTGAGATAAGAACAGTTTAGTAACTAAGGTATGACATAAATCACTACTGCTACCACCAATAATAATACAAGAGAAATACAAGGACAGAGAATACAACGGATCTTCACCTGATACCTAGCCACGCCACACAGTGCACCCCATCACCTCATACCAAATCTTGGCCATGCCATGCACACCCTCCTGCACCACCATCTTTCTGGGTCTCTGCCCTCTCCGTCTCTACATCCTGGACATGATGTGCTATGGTATGAAATACCTCTTTGGTCAGTTTGGGTCAGGTGCCCTGTCTCTGCTTCCGCCCGGCTTCTTCCCGGCTTCCC
>JASSUY010031471.1:0-10445 GCA_032466535.1 Forpus xanthops | reverse complement strand
AGCTGAAAATCCACAACACAGTGCTGCACCACCTACCACTTAAAGGAGAAAAACGACTGCTGCTGCTGAACCCATGATACTAGCTAAATGAGAAGGTTCGTTAGGGTCGTAGAAGTGTCAGTGGGATTTATAGCTACAAATAGGTGCATTTTTCTTCTTCTTTCCCCCTCCCCCTCCCTTTTTTTTTTAATCCTTCCTTTAAGAAAGGTTAAGCTAAATTCATTTTGGGCAGCAATATGTATTTTGCAATGTCCATTGAGTTGGTACTAGATGACAAACTGAGCCCTTGGTACCTCGTGGTGTCCCAGAGCCCATGAGCTCTTCTGAAGAGTAAGGAGGGATGAAAGTAGAAAGTAGTGAAGAATTTCAGTAACCTCCCAGCTTTGGTGGGGCAGTTCTGGTTATAGAATAATATGGAAAGACTAGAGAAAAGAGCTACAGGTATGGTTAATGGTTTAGAGGAATCTACTAGGGGCAGAGAACCTGAATATGAGAAAATGTTGGTTTCTCTGGCCTAACAAGAAGGTAGTTAGGTTATACAGGGACACCTTTTAGGGAGGAGTGTTGAGTTTTTCTGGGTTAGAGGGTTTTTTAGTGGTGATGTTGGTTTCATTTGGGTTGTTTTAAGAAGGTACTTCGTGCAGCTGGAAGTCTACCAAAATTCAGTCTGAAAGCTGACCTGCAACAAGCTAATTTGTGGGATATTAACTTTTCTTTCTTTGGCTGCTTTATAGAATGTAAATTTCTCAGTCACAAGATGAAGGCCGAGTGAAATTCTATCATCTTCATTACGTAGGAGTTCAAGTGTAATTCTCATTTTAGTCTGGTCTCTGGCCCTACTCTGTGATTTTAATTTTTTTTCTTTTGTTTTCTCTGTTCTTTCTTATGTTAAGTCATTCTCTCCCTTCCCGTGAGTGTGCCCGAAGGATCTGTCTTTGGGAACCAGTAATGGAAGCATTCACTGCCAGTTATGGAATGAAAATGGACAAACTACTGTTCAGGGCTGGATTTAAAAGTTTCTTGGAATATTTAAACTGGCTCATGGGTGAATAATACAGGATTTGACAAGATGACTGAGGGATGTTTATTATAGTTCAGCTGTGGGTGAGTGGGTAATCAGCTTTTTTTGATACCTCTGTGACTCAGCATGCTCTGCAGGATATACCATATCGATCAGCACCACCATATGCTGTTAGGCATCAGCCTTTAGTTTAACTGCCTTTAGAAAATTAAGCTTTTACTTAAAAGCACATTTCTCCATATACTGTCACACTGTTAACTATCAAAACTACAGCAACATTTTACCCATGTTTCAGTCATAGATTCTTAAAAGGTCTAGTGCAACTAAAGGCTGTGTGTCCTTTGAGTCATTTCTTCAGCGTGTTAGAAAAATGTTGTGACTAGACATTTATTGTGGGGCTTCTAGCAGCAAATGCCTTGGAAAAAAAAGCCTCTTGAAGGATATGAAATAAAACTAACCCTGTAGCAAAAATACCCTCTATTTTCTGTTTTGCTATTTTTATTAAACAGGGTTTTCCTGTGTGCCCTTTTGCTGAAGAAAAGTGTTATCACAACAAGCAGGTATCCCAACAAGCCATCTTCTTCAGATAAAGCTCAGATGATCCTGTAGATCATTAACCACATCTTAGAGTTCAGCATGTGATGTGCACCACATCACGTTGACATCATTCTTGCATGACCTCTCAGTGTGCTATTTGTCCTTACAATAAAAGACCCATTTAAGTGAACTTCTTTGGAAGAATTGTTTTATGTGAATTGTGCCAAAGTATCACTTTTGGAATGTTAATTGAATTGGTGTTTTAACAGCGATTAAAGAGGTAGTTGAAACTGCTTGACCTATTGGTATTGTTCAAGTTTGACAAGGAAAAGCTATTCTCAGGAGGGATAAGGATGCAAAGGGAGTTTGTTTTCTCCCAGCCAGCCAGGTCTTGAACAGGTTGTACTATAATAATTCCAGGTGTACACAGCAAAGAAGAAAAAAGGAGACACAGTCAAAATGGAGTTATGAGTGCTTTTTACCGATGAAAACCATAAATGGAGAAGCAAATTAATAATAGTTGCTGCTGTCATTTATTTTAGCTGGCTGTTAAGATGACTTTCCTTTTGCAAAGGCTATAAACTAGGAATAAGCTTGAATCTGCAAAGGAATTTTGAGAGCATTACTTTTAGCAAAATTATTAATCTTCTTCATCTTTCTAGCCACTTCACCTACCTTCTGAATTTGAGGGCAAAATTTTGTATATACTTCATATTTTCTGGTCCCATCTGAAACGTGTCCCACAAACTTATTTATGGCGTAGCAGTTATTTTCAGTTTAGTTACTATATTTAGAGGGGAGGGGAAAGAAGTAGGCTAAAAGAAATTTGGCTATAGTTGTTTTTTCATTGAATGTTTTACTATTCTTAGGCATAGAGTGTAGTAGTTTTCCATTTCCAGTAAGTAAATACCCTGTTTTTCTTTATTTCATATGCCTTCTAGTGATTCTTTTTGTTTGTAAAGATTCCGAACTGATTCCTTTCCCAGCCATACTGGTGGTGATTACGAGTCAAAAAAATTGAATTCATATGCTGCCTTTGTATTAGAACAAGCAAAAAGACCAAAGCTTCCTACAGCGTACAGGGTATGGTGGTATTTCTTTTCTCTGTAGCTCGTCTTTATGTTCCTTAAAAACCTTTCTTTGTCCTACTTTCTATATCTTTTTTCCTGTCTGTTGGTTGTTCTTTTTTTTTTTTTTTGTGGAATGTAGTAGGAGGTAGAAATAAATGATTTTTGTTTTTAGCACCCTCAACTCAAGAAAGGGAAGTAAGAATGAGTTGCTTTTCTTAATGTATGCTGGTAGTTGCCAGTGTAGACTGGCCTTCCAGGGAGCAGTCCTCTTCTCTTGGCAGAATGTTAACAGTTAATTTAGATGCCTGAAAGGATGATGGCTTTGTTATGTAAAGGAATGGAAATAAAGGATGAGTCTCCTTTTTTTTTTATTCCCCTTGAATATTACATTGGAGACAGGATCCTCAGTAGTAGGCCTTGGTACTTCGTAATGCTAAACATGTCATCCAGTTTTTCCTGAATACTGTTGCAGCCTCTCCTTTTATTCCATGGAGAGTACATTAATATCTGTTAAATATTCCTGCATAAGTTTGCAGAGGATAAGCGGTTATCCTCTTAAAATAAAAGCAGGTAAAAACCTTATGCTTTTTTTTTTTTTTTTTACAATTTTGTTTAAGAATTAGTAATTTCAAACAGCTGTTTAATTATTCATCCCTGTGTGTTTTTCTCACTTTTGATTCCTATTAGAATTTAGCTTTCCTAATAAAGCATATCCCAAAATATATGTACTATGTTATCCCAGCCACTTCTGGATCACTGATGGTAGTTTAGGAGACTTCTAGGAGCAAAACAAAACAACACAACACAACTAAACCCAAAACAATTCCCTTTAATGTTTGTATTTGCACAGAAGGGTACAGCTTACTCTCCCGGGATAAAAGCCGTACTGGTACCATAGCTCATAAATTTGGGATTATAGTGGCAAGACATTTCCTGTTTCACCAAGCCCTTTATCTGCCTTTAGTTAGATAAGTAGTTGGATTTTCTCAAGTAACGTATCAGGCTGTTCAGACAAAATCAGATCTATTAAATAGAATGTTTTAATATTTGGTTGAATTCTATTCTGTAATCTGCCAGTAGATAGTATAGGCTTTCTGCATGTGAATTCAGGAGGGACTATATTACAGCGAGATAATGTAATGCCACTTTCAGATTGGGAGAATAATCTTATGTTCCTCCTGTGTAACAGCATACTGAACTCTTTAGATCTGCTTTTTGTTCAAGTGTCATGACGTTAAACATATTAGAAAGCACTTCTGCTTCACCGTTTATGGTTTGCAAAGCTTTCTCATCTGAGGCAGATAATTAAATATATTGTTAGTTCCTTTGAATCTGGGACTTGCCTCCATTTGAATATTGGGATCTTTTTTATGAGGAGGTACTTGTATCACTTTAAACAAATGTCCTGTATCTATATTTGCCCCCCTGGATGCCAGCCTCCAGGGGAGGAGGAGAAGAGCTCATGCATTATAATGCCTTTATTTGTATAAAAGTAGTAGTATAAATATCTAAACACTGTCAGGCTTGGGTCTAAGTAACTTTGGACATAAAGTTGTGAATAACCTCTATTATAAGGAGTGTGTGAATGTGTGAGTGTTAAGGAGACCATGTGTGTAACATGGTGGTGCTTCTATGTGTGTTCATGTTTTAAATTGGAGTGTTAACTGTAAAAATGTTTTTGAATAACCCTCGCTTTCTAAGACCAGAACTGAGGGAATTTAAGTAATTAATAGATAATGATTATGCAATGGATAAGTTCCAGGCATTATGGTTACTGATTTTTGTGTCCAAGGGAAGCATTTGTTAGTGGAGGTGTGCTATTTCTAATACAATAATTAAAGCTGACTGAAGGACAGGACTCAGTTTTATCATGATTTCTTATCTTGCCCCAGTGGGAAGTGAATGATTACTCCTGTTCATGTGGCTTTCTTCCTCACACGGAACTGCTGTTTTGCAGAAGCAGCTTTACAAGCCTAAAACAATTCATGTTTGTAGAGTGGCAATGTTTTCAGGGTCTTGAGAATTTCATATTCCTTCAGAACTCAAAGTATTTATTCATTAAGTTAAAAATACGTAGATTTAAGGGAAGAGGTGGTCTCTCTTGCCATTTTAATCTTCTTTTATTATGAGATAGAGATGCTTGCCTTGGGAATTGAGAGTAAGTTCTGTTTAGAATTGGAGTATTCTTATCCCAGTTGTGCATTACATTGAGCCTATGTTCTTGGCTGTTTCTGATGGTTTTTCTTTGGAAAGCTATATTAAGGAATTTTCCTTTGTTAGTTTTTCACTTAACCCATGTAGTTGTTATTTTCTCTTTCTACTTTAGAACATGAAAATAAAGCCCTTTGGGTATAAAGATCAGTATTTTGCTATGTTTATGTTATGTTTATGTTCTTGGCTTTGGCCAAGACATCCATATATCTGATTTTTAATAACTTAAATAGAAGCTCCTGAATTAGGGCACAGATCACACCTTGAGTGTTGATTCATATCTAAGTACAAACAAAATAAATGTCTTGATTTTTAGTAGAGCTAGAGATATCTTACATTCTGAAAGCTCAGTTACACAAGTATCTCCTATACTGTAGTGCTGTGAATGTACAATAGGAGGTGAAGGTGGAGCTTTAATGAACTTTCTAGTTGCTCAACTTTTAATTGTTTTGGTGGTTGGGTTTTTTGGGGGGTTTTTGGTGTGGGTTGGTTTTGTGGGTGTTTTTTCTCCCCTCTCAGAGACTTTCATTCTTCGGGGTATTTTGTCTTGGAGGAAAACCAAATGTTAGCATTTTTCTAATGGATCAGGAAATCATGTATTCAGATAGCTCCTGGATATATAAAAATTGAGCGCTCCAGTGCTTTCTGACTCATTTGTTTCAACTAATTCCTACTTATGTCCTCCATGTTAATCCTTTGGGATGGTGAACTTTATTTTTATCCCCAGGTAACCAGAGGCATAGTCTGCTTCTTACTTAATAAAGCTCCTGACTTCAAGGGAAATGTGATAAAGCCACCTAGAAGAAATAAATACCAGTCTTGAACAAGCTAATGAATAACTCTGACTTCATCGCTGTCAAAACTCGATAGCCTGACTCACTTCTGGGCAGGGGAACTTTTCTGAAACCTTAATGGACCTTTATTGTTTGTTCTTTAATAGTTAGTATTTATCTTGGTGTACGTGCACAAACAGAAATCTCAGTTCCTAGCAAAATTGTTTCCCATAGTGCCCTTTAAAGGGTCACAACTTTACTGCTTTGTCTGCAAACAGAGGGAAATGTTGTTCCCTTTTTAAAAGGGAGCTTGTTTGTCTGCTCTTGTGATCACGCGGATGTTCCTGCTGAGGTAACTCAAGAGCATCAGGGTCACCCTTTGAACCTTTATGTACTGCAGCTGGATCCTCAACTCTCATTTCTTTCTAATACTGATTTCTGTGCTGTGTTATGGGTGTTATACTTTCTGTTTTCTTTCCTATTTTAGCAATCACCTTAGGGCAGAGTTCCTGTCTCTTTTCATGTGGACTTAAGTTCAGGCTCTCCTATAAAGGATAAAGAGAATTTGAAAGGCAAAACCCAACTGATACCTTCTATTTGTGTTAATTCCTCTCTACTGTCCAGATTACAGTCTTAAATTACAGTGGAAATCCTGGAACACACCTGATTTATGGACTGGGAACTTTCTGGACAATTTTGCTCTCTTTTTCATTTTTAATGCAATAGGAGTGTGCTGCTTTTGCTCACTTTTTTGTACTTTTCCACACTGCATATTTACTTTAGGAACTTGTGATTTAGAACCCCTCTCAGACTGCACTATCAGAGTAACAACTTTTTTCATTACTTTCTGGAAGACTTTTTTAGTTCTCTAGTATTTCTGAAGTCTTATTCCCTCAAGACTTAAAGGAACATTCTGTTTTGCATCCTTGTATGTGCTCAGCACCAAGAGATTTAAAACTTGTTTTTCCAGCAGAGGATTTCTTTAAAAGAGAGTGTGTGTGGGAAGTTATGCTACTTAAGAAGTTGTGGTGAAAGCCTTTGAAGAGGTGGTATGTAAGAAACTTTCAAATCTGTCTGGAGGAAAGCTTTTGCTCTCCTAAACAGAAGAGAAACTTTACAGGGTACTTTGGATACCGCACTCAGGGATGGTGGGCAGGAAGAGAGCTCCAAGGAGGAGATTGTGGCAGTGGTTAGCCCTGCGGCTTTCAGTGGATCCTACAGCAAGGAAGGGAAGAGGATGCTTGTTCAGGGTGTGATCCCATCCAGAGAAAGCATTCATGTCTTCCAGCTGAGAGGCTGGGGTGCTTTAGGAGGCTGGTTAGACCAAAGCCTCCACCTTAAGTTCAAGTCCTTGCACATTTTAAGTCTAGCCTTGAGTAAGGCTGGCCCCTTGCAAGGTCTCCTTTTCTCTTCTTTGTCCCTAGGGTTTCTCATGAACCATCTAGTACTGAAGTCCATTTGTCTCAAATTCTTTGATTGTTTCATGACAACCACCGTAGGACTTCAAAAATGATTGGTGGCTGTACTGCTCCTGTGTGGGTGAAGTCTCCAACAGGACTTCATAGACTTGCTGGAAGAGCCTCTGAAAAGCTAATGGTGCTGCAGGTAGTGATAATGGTGTAGGGTAGTTGAACTGCTCTACATAAGGCAAGATATAAAGACGAAAAGAAAACTGGAAATTAGTTTTGGGTTGCTTGATTTCAAGAAATTTCCTTAACATTGTGCCTTTGTGGTTGATTTGATTCTTACACATCCTTTGATAGCAAGTTATTTTATATTCTGGCGCTCTTCCTTGTTACCTTTATTTTTTGGAAGGGTGAAATCGTTTTCTTGAGTTCAGGGTTTACCATTCAATTTAGGTGATTGTGGAAAATGTATGTAGTTGGAGTGGGACCAGATGGGTCCAGGGAGAGAAATAACTTGCAGTAAGTTTTTCACCATAGTGTCTGATGTTATTTTGCTGACACCTTAGGGGCAGATAAGCTTTTAGTTTAAATACTTTGTGTAGTTTTGATTTTTTTTCCACATCTGGGGTTGTTTGAGTCCTTAAGCGCCAGAAGTATTCTGTACAAGGAAACTGCTGTAAAAATGCATTATGCATTTTTTCTGCATGTAGATTGTGCTGTGTGGGTGAGCAGGAGAGACTATCCATAACTTCTCCAACATAATTAATCCCTGATGCAAGGTAAATTCTTCTTACTGTTTCTTTCCCCCTTTCAACAGTATCTTAGTTGTAGAAGTATCCAGTTTGTAGTTTGAGTTTAAAAGTGTAATGGTTTATATTATGCTGTGCAAGATTAGATTAGCATGCAAATTCCATAAAACAAGAAATAGTATTGTTCGAGTACTCAGTTGCTGTAGCAAACCATTCTGGGCACTGGATTTTATGGCTTAGGCATCTGAAGTGGGAGTACAGAGGAGGATATATGTTCCTTTGTGGTTTCCAGACTGCAGTATAATCAGACTTCAGATGAAAACAAAGTAGGTTGTGGTGCAAACTCCTACTGAAAAATTGGAGACTTTAAAAGACTCAGTTGCAGTGCAACTGAAGCCACAACTCTGAACATGAGATTGGAGGAGAAAGTATAAAAGCACTGATCCCTTCCCTTCCCAGTCTCCCTTGCTTTTACTTGTTTATACCTAAGCAAGGTCATATCAATTTCCACCCCCCAGCCCCCTTTTTTCCTACTACCAGATCATCGGTTAAAGAATTTCTTTTGCCGGGGGGAACAAGTTGGGGGTTATACAAAATTGCACAGAAACATTTCTCACACTTTTCTGTACTCCACTGAATTTTTTGCTTCTGCAATGCCATCTCACACTTACTGCTGATTATTCGCTGTGCAGGAGAGTAAACTACACAAGGATTTTTAGGTTTTTATCTTTTTGTATGTTGTCGTGGTTTAAGCCCAGCTGTAACTCACACAGTCTGCTCACCCACTCACTCCCCACTCTTTTCCCCCCCCCAGCTCCTGAGGGGATGGGGGGGAGAACCAAAAGAATGGAAGTCCCACAGATTGAGATAGGAACAGTTCAGTAACCAAGGTATAACACAAACCACTGTTGCTACCACCAGTAATAATAATGACAAGGGAAACAACAAGGGAAGAGAATATTACCACTCACCACCTGCCAACAGATAAGCAGCCCGACCCATCAGTGATCCAACCCTTCTGGGTCCCTGCCCCCAGTTTTTACATCCTGGCGTGACATGCTGTGGTATGGAATACCTCTTTGATCAGTTTGGGTCAGGTGTCCTGTCTCTGCTTCCTCCTGGCTTCCCCTCCCCTCTGGCAGAGCATGAGACTCAGAAAGTCCTTGGTCAGACCAAAACATTACCAAGCAGTGACTGAAAACAGTGGTGTTATCAGTGCAGTTCCGAGGCCGAAAATCAAAACCACAGCACTGCACCAGCGACCAAGAAGGAGAAAATGACTGCTGCTGCTGAGCCCATGGCAGGTTGATAGGCAATGCCATCCAGAGGGACCTTGGCATGCTTTTGAGGTGGGCTGATGCCAACCTTATAATGTTTAACCATGAGGTCTGTAGTTCCCTCTGTCATCCATTTTCCCCTTCTTGAAAATGAGGGTTATATTTCCCTTTTTCCAGGCATTGGGAACTTCACCTGACTACCATGATTTTTCAAATATGATGGACAGTGTCTTAGCAACTTCATCTGCCAGCTTCTTCAGGACCCGCAGATGGATTTCATCAGGTCCCACGGACTTGCACACGTTCAGGTTCCTAAGATGGTCTCGAACCAAATTCTCTCCTACAGTGGGCCCAGGGTCTTCATTCTCACTATCCCTGCATCTGCCTTCCAAGACTTGGGTGGTGTGGTCAGAATATTTTCCAGGGAAGACTGAGGCAAAGAAGTCATTAAAAACATCACCCTTCTCCAAATCAAGGGTAGCCAGTTCTCCTGATAGCTTCTGGAGGGGGCGCATGTTTGTCCCTAGTCTGTCTTTTATTTGCAATGTACCTATAGAATCCCTTCCTGTTATCCTTAACATCCCTAGCCAAATTTAATTCTAACTGGGCCCTAGCTTTCCTAACCTGGTCCCTAGCTTCCTGGACAACATTCCTGTATTCTTCTCAGGCTACCTGTCCTTGCTTCCACCTTTTATAGGCCTCTTTTTTCCTTCAAAACTTCTTTAGCAGGTCCTAATCCATACAAGGAGGCCTCCTGGCCCTCCTGCAGTGCTTCCTTCTAGTCGGGATGTATCGCTTCTGAGCTTGCAGTAGGTGATCCCTGAATATCAACCAACAGTCTTGGGCCCCCCTGCCCTCTAGGGCTGCATCCCATGGAATCTTACTGAGCAGGTTCCTGAAGATGCCAAAGTCTGCTCTCTTGAAGTCCAGGGTAGTGAGCTTGCTGCACGCCCTTCTCACTGTCCTGAGGATCTCAAATTCGACCATTTCATGATCACTGCAATCAAGGCTACCCTGGAGCATCACATTTCCCACCAGCCCTTCCCTGTTGGTGAGGACGAGGTCAAGCACGGCACTTCTCCTTGTCGGCTCCTCTATTACTTGCAGAAGGAAGTTGCCTTCCACACAATCGAGGAACCTCCTGGACTGCTTGTGCTGGGCTGTACTGTCCCTCCAACAGATATCAGGGTGGTTGAAGTCCCTTATGAGAATAAGGGCCTGCGAGCATGAGGCTGTTCCTATCTGTCTATAGAGTGCTTGTCATGGGTTCAGCAGCAGCAGTCATTTTTCTTTAAGTAGTAGCTGGTGTAGCACTGTGTTTTGAATTTTTCGGCTTGGGAACAGTGCTGATAACACCAGTGTTTATAGTTATGGCTTGGAGTGTTTAGGCTGGCCAAGGAC
>JASSUY010031469.1:0-18734 GCA_032466535.1 Forpus xanthops | reverse complement strand
TTTCCCAGACCACCCGTGTCCTTATCCCACCTCTTTCAAAGACCCCCCCGTTGCCTCCCCCCCCCCCCCCAGCTGCCTCCAGCTATCGCATCCTGCACACCAGGGATTTGTCTTGAACACCAGGATGCAAATCCCTGCACATCCTATGGGACAGTGGTGCTCAGTGCACCATGCACCCTTGGGACCATGCTAAGGGTCCACCCAGCTGTCAGTGCATCAGGAACCTCTTACTGGCTGGGAGGGAGGTGGCAGCTCACAGGCAGCCTGGCTGGTCCTTGCAGTGGGGCTCAGCAAGCCTGGAGGAGGCCTGATCACCTAAACCTGAATGTCTTCTTTCTCTGTCTCCTCCTGCTTTCGATCCTTCCAGGCTGTTTGTTCATCACGGCAAGTACGTTCAGTTTGGGATCCAGGCTGCGCTGGGTGTGGGGCTGGGGGTGGCTGGAGCTGATGGGGACGGCTGCCATGTCACTTTTGCAGCTGCCTTTTGGCTGGGATGCTGCTCGGAGGGGGAGTTGCCTGCCCGTGGGTGGCTTCCTCAGGAATTCCCAGGAAGGACAGGCAATGAATGCAGGAAGGGCTTGGTTTTGGTGAAAAATACCCCAAAGACCGCTGTTTGAGCTCAGTTTGAGCCGGAATTGAGGATCTGCACATGATGTTTTGGATATGTGTAGTGACATATGAGAGAGGGTGAAGGATGGGGCACAACCCGTGGAGACCGGTGTCCAGCACTGAGGGCAGTGTTGGAACAGTGTTGCATGTGCTGGGAAGCATCTTCTGGTGCTGATAGTTTGTTCTCTCTTTTAGAACCGGAGACATGTCCTGGCTGACAGGAAAAGGCTCCTAACGCTGCTGGTGCTGTGCCCTCCTGGTGCTGTGCTCTCCGTGGCAGATGGACTGGCAGCTCCACAGAGGAGTGGGAACACTGTGGTCAAGTCACTTCCGTTTTGGACCCGGATGAGCCTGGCCCTGGTCACTGCACACTCATCACTCCCTGCCCCACTGCCTCCTGGGCTGGGGCTCTGCTGCTGCAATTCCCATGGGATGCTGGAAAGGCAGCTCCCACAGAGAGCAGGGTTTGGTGCTGGTGGTGGGCACAGGAGCTGCAGGTGCTGACAACAGACTGGGAGTCCCCAGCACGTCCCTTGCCCCTGTAAGCAGCGTTGGTGCCTTTTGTTGCTCCCTATGCTCTCAAGCATGTGGCCCCATCCCCAAACCCCTCTGTTCCCACAGAGCTCTGATGTGTGCCCCTGCAGAGCCGGACTTCTGCTACTCCTCCACATGGCTCAGCACTGCCATGGCTGTCCCTGTGCCCACCCGGCTCAGAGAGCATGGGGATGGGCAGGGGATGGGGTTGCACCAGGGGGTCTGTACAGCCCATGCTGTACATCTTGCCCTTCCCCAGGCTGGTCGCCCCATGCACCCCTGGCAGAGGTGCTCCCTGCCCACGCCGAAAGCTCTAGAGCCCATCTGTCTCCAGCATCAGCAGCACTCCCTGTGCCAGCACGGGCAAGGGGCAGGAGCTGCTTCCAGCTTTTGGAGCAGCTCAGTCAGTGTCAGTGTGAGTACAGTGGGAGCGGGGTTTCCCTGCAGAGGAGTGACAGCAGCCCCCAGCCTGGGGCTGTGCCTCAGCCCTGGGGTGTCTGACCTGAGTGATGAATGAAGGATCAGTGCTGCTGATGAGATGTTCCTCAATGAGAAGGAGCTGGAGGGGATCTTCCAGCCTCCATCACTCCTTCCTGCCCTCCTGCTGCCTCCTTACAAGGTGGCATTTCTCATCTTGGCTTCCCATGCTGGTGCTCTGCTGTTGCGTTCTCTGTCCTTTGCTGAAGAAGAGCCTTATCTCCAGCTTAGGAGCAGACCTGGCCAGCCCACAGCAACGTGCCAAATAGCTCTGCAGAGACAGGGGGGTGAGAACCCCTTGGAGAGCCCCCAGTGCTCTGCCCAGGTGTCTCCCCACACAGTTGGTGTTTTACTCTAAGCCCAAAGCAAGATGATTTATATTTTTAATTGGATCCCCCCTGTGGATTAAAGTAGTGCTATTCTTGGGATCTGGATCATCTCTGGTTCCTTCCAAGGCCTTGGGTCATCCTTGCAGGTTGGCCGGTTGGTGGAATCACTTCTATGGAGGATTCCCACTTGTGTCCAGGTCACCTGGATTTACTTCCAGACTTCTTGCTTTTTGCTGGGTGGAAACAGCACCAGTTGTCTGTGCTTGGGCTTTTCTGGTTTCACTGCAAGGCTTTTCCCGGGTGGTGTGACCAGAGGGGACAGCAGATGGGGACGTACGTGCTCCAGCACTCAGCAGTCAACAGAGGCCTCTTCTTGAACCGTTACATATCTGGGATCCACAAAGGGATGTGGGTGGGCAAGTCTCATCCTAGGTCCATGGGGCAGTCGCAGCTTCTCTGGGCACCCTGTGCCAGCCCCTCAGCACCTTCACAAGGAAGAACTGCCTCGGAAGTTAGGGTTGGAAAGGACCTGAAGATCATCCAGTTCCAGCATCTGGGAAACTGCCTAGTGAGGGGAAGAGATTTTGTCTTAAATGAAGGTTTAGGGCATGAGGGAACTAAGACCCTGTTCCCTGGTGTAGTGCCACCAGAGGGGACCCGGGTGCGTGGGGAGGGAAGGGGTGCTGTACCCAACGTGTGGCTTCTGGGTCCTGCCAGCACATGGGGTGAGATGTGGGCAGGGCAACAGGCAAAAGCCCAGCGTCAGAACAGCACTACCTTTGGGTCTGGGGGGTCACATCTGCTGGGGCAACCCAGGTGAGCAAGCTGGAAGGTAGCTGGGTGATGTGGTGAAGCCACACGTGATGGTGCCATGCAGCTGGGGATTGCGAACAAGCTTCCTGAGCCCCAGCTGGGTTTAGATACTGGTGCTCATTGCTGGTGGGAACAGGGGCTTCTTAAGAGATGGGAACTTTCTCTTCTGGCTTGGGGGGTTGAGAGGTGTCCCTGGAGAGGCAGAAGAGAAGACAGTGCAGCTTTGCCCAGCTCCAGGACATGCTCACCACTGGTAAGCATTAGCCAAGGTGCTGGATAAGGATCCAGCACATGTCCTAAGGGAAGCTATGGCAGTGACTGGGGTTTCTCATTTCATGGGGTGATGTTCCTAGACCAGCTGAAACAGATCCTCTGTCAGGGGCAGTGGGTCTTGGCTACAAGAGCACTGGAGAGGGGCTTTGGACAAGGGCCTGCAGGGACAGGACAAGGGGAATGGCTTTAACCTGCCAGAGGGGAGACTGAGATGAGATGCTTTGAAGAAGCATTTCTGGCAAAAAGCATCATCCCCTTCCGAGGCAAATCATCTGTCAGGAGTTCTGAGCAGTAACCATTGATAGAGCGTGGCTGGACAGGGTGCAGCAGAGCAGGTACTGCCCGCAGGGAGCATGGGCTGAGGACACAGCCATCGGTACCACGGTGATGGAGGGGAACTGCTGTGTCCTTGTGGCTCCCGTGGGGGCTTGGCGTGCCATCACGTGCATAAACCCGACCTGTCATCCCATTAATCCCTCCTGCCTAATCCCGGTTGAGCCGTGCACAGGGCTCCTTACTGCCATGGCTGCGCACACGCCGCTGCCCCCCAACCTCCGCCGGGGCTTGGTGGCCTTCAGCGGCTCCCTCTTCATCGACAACAAGACACAGGACAGCGGCACTGCCCAGAGGGGCAGCCCAGGTACACAGCGGGGTGCAGCGGGGCTTTGGGTCGCTTCATCCCTGTGAGCCTGCCCCACACCTCACTGAGCCCCCGTGTGCTGCTGAGTGGGGTCCCGGCACCCACACACCAATAAGTGCATTTACGGCTATCAGCTGCTCCCCAGAGTCCCCCAGAGAATGGCAGGGGCTCCCTCGGGGCAGCAGGGCCCTGCGGGTGCTGAGCAGCCCTGCCCACCCCTGCCTAGCCCACGAGCTGCTGGCCAACCTGCCCCTCCAGATGATGCTCTACTTCAACGCCTGCTACTTCCCGGTGTGGTGCCTGGCGGAGGGGATGATGCTGCAGCTGAAGGTACCGTCTCAGGGGCAATGTGCAGGGTTGAGCCTGCTCCTGCAAAATCGGCCTGGGCCACACTGAGCAGGGGAGAGGGGACCCTCCTCAAGCTTAATGGGTCCCCAACAAGACACAAGGCTCACCTCTGGCTCCCAGAATTGAGAACCACCACCGAACTCTAGGAAAGGGAAGGTTAAAGTGGGAGGGCAGAATGAGCAGCAGCATAGATCTGGGCATGGGACAGAAGGAATGGTGCACAAGTGATGGGACATTGGGAATGGGATGCAGGTGTCTGGGCTGGCTGGGACGAGGCTGTGACCCTGTTCCAGTATCACCTCCTGCCTGGGCACTACCAGTTCCTTCTGGTCACCACCTTTCTCATCCTCTTGCTGGTTGAGGGCTCCCGCCTCTACCTCGGCTACATGGGGAACCTGCAGGAAAAGGTAAGCACCACCTCTGCCCTGGCCTCGAGTCCCCTATTCCTGGTGAGGGATGGTGCTGCTGTGGCTTTGCTGGATGTCCTCTCACTCAGGACCTGAGCACCCATCACAATCCATTCCTCCTGGAGTCCTGCCTGGAGCTGTCCTGAGAGGGAAGCACAGGGGCAGGCAGGACCTAGAGGCAGGGGACAAGAAACCCCCTCACTCTCTTGCTGTACCCCTCCCTGCGCCATGGGTACGATGGTCCAGCACTGGACTTCACAGTGTCTGAACACACACAGGCACAGCCCCATGTGGCAGTGATGTCCCAGTGCCCAAGGTGCCAAGGCCAGCAGAGTGGGATAGTGGCCTCTGCACCCACGTCACCAGCTCCGCTCCTGCAGGTGCCTGAGCTGGCCGGGTTCCTCCTGCTCTCCTTCCTGATTCAGCTCCCGCTTCTGCTCTTCCTGCTGACGGACAGCCAGGTCCTGCGCCTGCCGCTGGAGCTGGCAGTGCACAGCCTGCTCCTGGCCTTCCTCCTGGCTGAGATCGTGGCTGCCTTCCTGGCACTGCGCACCATAAGCAAGCAGCTGGCAGCACAGTTCTACCTGCGGCAGTGAGGAGCGCAGCCGGGGAAGGACCCTGCTGCAGGACTCCCCCAGCCCACGCTGTCAGCCCCAGCAGGGAGTATTAAACAGTGCTCACTGCCCTGCTGCTCCACGGTGTGTTTGTGAGCCAGGCAGCTCAAGGGAATCCAGAGCAGCCCATGACACACTCCCCCACCAGGTCCACACAGCCTAGGGAAGGGGAGATCATGGGGTTCAGCACCCTCAAAACACTGCACTTGTCCTCTAGATCATTAGCCCTGGCAGAGGGCAAGAACCAGAAGCTGCTGCGCCCTCCAGCAAGCAAGTCATAGCCAAGGGCCACTGGCTTCAGCTCAGCTCCTCAACCCTTCCCAGGCACAGCAGAGGAAGGGATAACCCTGCTGCTCCCTAGGATGTGGGTTACCCATCTCAGCTAGAATCACAGAGGGAGCTGTGAGGTGCAAGAAGGGCACCACACCACAAACGGTTTGGAGCCAGTGCAAGGGCTATAGAGAGAACAGAGCCACCTCCCACTTTTCAAGCAGCTTTATTTTGTTGGATCCCCGGTTATCACAGGAACTCCAGGCCCACGGCCATGGGGAATGGGAAAAAGTGCAGTGCTTCAAGCCTCTCATGCCAAGCACAGGCCCACAGCTTCCCAGCAAGCCCGAGTCCCCGCAGCAGCTCCACTCAGGCCCTGGCTGGGAGCTCCATGTGGGGTTCATACTTCAGGAGACAAGAACTTCTGCTGACGCAAACACGGCTCCAGGGCAGGCAGAGCCCCAGCCCAGCAGCACACACACACTGGGGCAGGTCAGGGCCTCCTGAACACAGGCTGCAGCAGCATCCCCATCACGTCTAAGCCCAGGTTGCTCTGGAGCACAAGGTGCCTGGTGGAGTGTTCCTGATGGCCCTAAGCTGCAGTTTCACTCTTACCTTTGGGGGGTTTTGCCTGCAAAAGGAACAGGAACATCTTAGCTGCACTAGAGAGAAGGCAAAAGCCCAGGTGGCGGGTCCTGCTTTGCTTGGTCCCATGGGCCAGATCTGTTGTTTGATACCCTCATCACTCCACTCCCGACTCAGATCAGGCATTAGGGATACCTTTTTCCCCTCAGTGGAATGGTGCAGCCCTAGGGCAGGTCACTGGGAGATCTGTGTCCTCAGAGGCTTCTAATACTTAGATAAAGCTGAAGATGAGCCAAGCCAAAGCTGGCAGCTCTCCTGCTCTGCAGGCCCCCCTCCCAACACACCCCTTCTGACCCCTAGTTCCCCAGGGCTAGGCAGTGCCCAGCACCCTGGGAGAGCTGCCCTTGGCACATGGAGTTTGGCCAGATTCAGTTTGGAAGAGGGTGAGTAACGTTGAGCCGAGCCAGGTTCTGCGGTAAGGTCCCCTCAAGGGCTCCCTGTTTTCTAACAGGAGTTGAGGTTGCGGTTCAGGTTTCCCTGCAGTTAAGGGACTGCTGCCTTTTGGCACTAAACTTGGAGGAGTTTAGCCTGTCAGGCTCAGCTCAGACCAGCCACCAACAATCAGAGACTCAGAACTGCTTCACTGGAGTTTTTCCAGATCTCATGAACAGTTTTAACCAAGGGGCAGAAAATTAAACCTACTTGCAAAACTTACCTCCACCCTCACCTCTCCAAAGTGGCCCCATCCTTACCTCCTCAAACTTCTCCTTCCAATAGAAGTCAGCATTTTCATCCAGGTAGAGCAGAACCAGGTCACAGATCACCGTGGCCTGGAGACAAGACAAGCACAGCAGCACGGTCAGCAGCAGCACTTCCTATAGGAAAATCAGGCCCCTGCTCCAGCTCCCACCAAGCTCTGCAAACCTGACCTGCCTCCAGCACAAGCCATCCAGGCAGGTCTCTGACCCAGAGCTCCTATAAGCTGCACAGGAGGTTAGATGAGATCACCTGGGCAGCAATGCACGAAAGCAGGGCCTGGGCCACATGGACTGGGTTGAGTACATCTGTGAGGGATGAGGGACCAGGGGGATCCAGGCTCCCCAGGGCTCTGCTGGAAGGGAAGAGCCACTGAAGTGCTCTACAAGGGGCTGCCTCACCTCAATGACTGCAACACCATGTCTGTGCTGGAGTGGGACACTGGCTCCCTCCAGTCAGGGCAGACATAGAGAGGACGTGTTCACTCCTGGGGGCTGAGACAGCTGGAACAGAGCAGCCAGCAACATCCCTTCCCAGGGGCACACAAACATGCCCCTCCATGAGCAGTGTCCCAAAAGTGCTCAGGACCCTTGACCCAGCAGCACAACAGGAGAAGGGGAGCTAACACCCTGATCTGCACACAAGGGAGCCAGGTGCCGGGGCAGGCAGGGTAACAATGGCAAATTCCAACAATTTGGACAAATCCCAACCCACACATCAGAGAAGCACACACAGAGAATACTCACAGCACCGAAGAATGCAATGCCAGTGCCAAAGCTCACGACAGCAGGAATTATGCTGAACTTCACAGCCTAGTGAGAACAGTGGGTGGAGAGTGGTGAGAGGTGTGGAACAAACAGTGCTGGGCAGACTGCTTAAAGGCAGGGAGGTGCTGGAGGACACCAAGGTCAGTTCTCCATACCTAGCTGTATGAAATCAACTTCTGTCACCTTGACTCAAAACCCCTTTGGCTGCTAAAGAAGGGACTGAGGCAGCTCATGCCTTGGTGGCAGCAGAGGTTACTGTGACCCCCTACTCCTGCAGGCACAGTGGGAGCCTCCCTCTAGCTGCAGGATGCCAGCAAGCTGCCACCCACAGAACATCTCAGTGACCAGCAAACAGCCCTAGTGTGATGTGTCCCCCTGCTCAACGAGTCTGGTATGTCAGAAGAGATTTCCAGGCTCCTGTCTTATCCCTGGCTATTCAATCCTGCTCCACAACCTCCTGGACCTGATCTCACAACCCAGAAGTGTTGCACCCTATCCTGAACATCTGCCTCACCCTCTTCAGATGGAAAGGCCACTGCTAAGTGTAACAGACCAGCTGTTTACATCTCTCTGGTGGCAAATCCTCCCAACACAGGCCCCATCTGGTACAGCTGAGTGCCGAGTTTGTCAGTGATGCTGCACACTGTAGTGTCAGCCATCATTATGCCCATGGGTTTTCTCTCCAAGGGTACAATTAATCAAGAAATCAGAGCAGCCTCCAGTATCTGGAGGGCCTACAGGGATGCTGGAGAGGGACTCTTCATCAGGGACTGTAGCGATAGGACAAGGGGTAATGGGTTCAAACTTGGGTCATCCCAAGTAGTATTCAAGGCCATGCTGGATGAGGCTTAGAGCAACCTGGTCTAATAGAAGGTGTTCCTGTCTGTGACAGAGGATTGGAACTGGATGATCTTAAGGTCCTTCCCAACCCAAACCATTCTGTGATTCTAAGAAGAGATTAATTCTCCAGGTTCAGAAAAGTTCAGGTTGATCTCCCAGACAACCTCACCTTGCCTACAGGGCCCAGTGCTTCCCAATGCCCACCTCATCAGTGAGGGAAGCCTTCCTGCTCAGGGCATTATTAAGAAACTTCACTTCAAATGGGAAAGACCATTATCTCTTGCTCTGCTTGGAAAACTCTAGGAAGAGGGGAAGGGCTCACCAGGGTGAGAAGCCATGCCAGGAAGGCTGCAGGACAGGGCAGGAGGGAGCAGTGAGGGAGTCAGCCCGGCAGAGGCAGCAGTACCTGCCCGTGCACGGAGATGTCAAAGCGGATCCCATAGAGCTTGAGCAGGGTCCGGTAGAGCCGTCGCTGGGAGTCCCAGTAGTAGGAGGCAGTTCTGTGGGAGACACTGGACATGGCTCAAAGCCAGGGCAGCTCTGTGCAGGCAGTGGTCCAGTGGCCTGGGACTGCTGCACACCGTGCACCCTTCAGTCGGCTGGGCCATGGGTGATGCACCAGCTCGGCATCAGCAGTGGGGCATCAGCATCCACTCAGCACCCAGCCTGGGGTCACTGGGAACACACAGCTCCCGGTGTGTCCAGTTCAGAGTCAGCACAGGCATAAGCTGCCACATGTCCTTGCCCTCCAGCAGGAAATGCCTTCATAGCTCCAAACAGAGCAGAGTCCTAGAGTGCAGGAACTACCACAGCACCCCAGGACTGTTATGACATCTCTCTGTCCCTACTGCTCCTTTCAGAGCATTCATCAGGAAAGCTGAGATCTCAAACAATCACCATATGCTCAACTTATGGGCCCACGTGGCCACTGTCCCAGCATCCTTACCTGAAATTGTACCTCCTGTCCTGCAGGCTGAAGAAGTACTGAGGCTGGCACTGGGCCGCAGGGCGATCCAGGTCACAGTCCCACTCAATGCGAACTCCGATGCTCCCTCCCTGCAGAACACATTGCAGTAAAGATTTCATTTGGGATCAGAGATTTGACAAGTTTTTCACTATACCAACAGCCACAGATCACATATTCTCTTAATAATTCACGAGTCAGACCTGTCTCCTGCCTCTTGCCCACAACCTTGGGGGATTTGGAGTCATCTTCCATATTAAAGAGAACAAGTACCAGCAGTGCAAGGTCTCCAAAGGTCTCTCCAGCTGCCTCCACCATGTCACGCACACGGAAGATGGGGCAGGAGGGGCTGAGAGATGGGTCATACATGCAGCTCTTGAAATAGTAAGGGTCATTGGTCTGCAGAGCATTGCACCTGAGACAGGAGAGAGAGAGGGAGGTGTGCTGTCACAGGTGGAATGGGAGGTTGGAGAGTCCTGCTGCAGGGCTGAAAAGGAGATCTCCTGCTGGAGTGAGACTGCCAATGCTCCTGCACTAAGGGGGAATAGTCATTGCCCCTCCTAAAGCCTTAGCTGAAGAGAGGGTGGATGGAAACCAGCCCAGAACAATCACACATGAAGTTATCACCCTTCATACCTGCCACAGTCCTTCTGCTTTGTCCTGGGCTCAGCTGTAACAGTTATTTTTCTCCTTAGTAGCTGGTGCTGTGCTCTGTTTTTGACTTTAATCTTAGAACAATGCTGATACCAGCAACTAAGTGCGCTACTTAAAACTCACTTCCCTCCCTGCACCCAGAGAGACTGGGAGGAGAATGGAAAGAATGTTACCACCACAGGTTGAGAGAAGTACAATCCAGTAACTAAGGTATAACACAAACCACTACTGCTATCACCAATAATAATGATAAAGGAAATAACAAAGGGAGAGAATAAACCTCTCAGCACCTGCCAGCCAATACCCAGCCTGACCCGAGCAGTGATCTGGGCCTCCTGGGTAACTCCCTCCAGTTTCTGTACTAAGCATGATGTGCTGTGGGATGGAATACCCCTTTGGCTAGTTTGGGTTAGGTATCCTGTCTCTGCTTCCCCACAACTTCCCATGCCCCTCCTCACTGGCAGAGCACTGAAAAGTCTTTGATGGAGGCAAGTGCTACTGAGCAATAACTAAACCACTGGTGTGTTATCAGCCTCGTTCTCAGGCTAAGGTCAGAAACACAGCACTGCACCAGCTACTAAGAAGAAAAGCAAATTACAGCTGAGTCCAGGACAGCTGAGCCCTTGGGAATGAGTAGCCTCTTTGTGCTTTGCACAGGCAGACAGATCTCTCTCTGAGGGCTCCCCATCCCATTGCTCTTACATCTGTCAACACCACCTGTGAGATGTCACAGGGCTTCCAGGACACCCTGGCAAAGCTGTGGGCACAGGGGGCTGTGGGGGTGTCCTGCTTACCTGGAGAAGTTGAATTTGGTGAAGTGGACAGTATTTCTTATGAAAAGAGTAAAATTCTCTGCTTCAGCCAGAAGAGGTTTCCTGGAAAACAACCAACAGCAAACTTAGATCATGCACAGAGGTCAAGGCACGTTCCTGCTCCCCTCACTCCACAGTCTCTGTCACAATCCGGGGGCTGTGGCTATAATGGACAGTCACAAGAACGATCTCAACTGACTGGTAAAACAATGTCAAAGGTTTCCCTGGGCCTGGCTGCCCACTGGGCAAGTATGATCAGACTCCTGGTTACACAGAGGGAAGGAATCAGAGCCCTCAAAGCCTGCTTCCCCTCAGCCTGTGCCTTACCTGGACAGGGTGTTGTTCTCCACAGGACACCAGCCATAGATCTCACAGGTGGAATGTGTGGTGTTGAATGCGACACATTTCCCAGTTTTTATCCCTAGAAAGGAGACAATGTATATAATTGCTTTTCCTTTTTGAAACAGCAACTTCACAGCTCCCCTCCTGGGACAGTGCCCTGGCCACAAGCTCGTTCTGAACCACAAAGACAACACTGGCTTTCACCCACCCCACACTTTCCCTGTGAAACTTTCCCTCGAGGCTGCTGCTGCCCAAAGACAAGGTGCTGTTTGCTGCTGTGCCCCATGGTCAGGCTGTATTATGAAAAGAAAATCTGCCAATAACACAGTACACTGGTTTCAATTCCAGCAGCCAGTGTCAGAAATAAAGCACTCAGCATTTGCTGTGACAGCACCTTGTGCCTGCTTGTGCAGCCAGGACAGGTCACTGGGTGGTTGTGCCAACAACAGAGGGCTGCAGAGCACTTCCATGCATGCCCCCAGAAAGCACTGAACTTGTGGCACCTTTGTGGGTCTGTTTGCTTCAAAACATGAAGAATTCAATGACTTTATGGTTGAGGTTTTTATTTAGCAAAATACCCAGTACCATTGCCATGAACCACTGGCTCTCCCATGGGACAGTCTGCGTCTTCTGTGCACATCCCAGCAGGAACACATGGACTCTGAGGGAGACAAAGAGAAGCGCTGTCACTGTGCAGCACCCAAGGCCACACAGTCACCCACCCACATCCCTGTGCTGCTGCACCTGCTCCTCAGTGCATGTCCCAAAGACTTATAGAAAACATCTGCCAAGTCCAGACACTAGACAGGCTCCAGACAGCGAGGAGAGAGGCATCTCCAAGGGATAACCCTTCCCTCCTGTGTTCCTCCTCCATGCTGGAGGCAGAGGAAGCCTCATGAGCTACCTTGGATCTTTCAGCTGGGACTGGGAACAGTTACATTCAGGAAGGCCTTAATAGAAGAGCCCATTAGGCACCTTGTCAAGCACCAGCACAGTTCCCCTGGGAAGAGACCCTACATACAGCAGGACACACACAGAGCTTCATCCTCGCTCTGGACCCACCTGAGTGCTGGAGGCGCAAAAAGCTCCTATTCAAACATAGAGGCAGAGGCAGGTGGGAGGAGGTAACACCTTCCCTTAGGCACTCCCAAGGCCATCCCAAGAGTCACCAGCCCAACAAACGCACCCCCAAGCCCAAAAGCAATGGGAAGCCCCAGTTATGGAGTGAGAAGGGGGTGGGGTGGGCATGTCTGTTTGCCCCCTCCCTCATCCCATCAACCTCCCACTGCCCCGGCAGCCTCAGCCCTTCATTACAGGTGTAAGATCCACTAAAATGAGCACTGAAACACCTTTGGGCTGGGGGGTGGGGGGGGGTGGAAGGGGACAATCATAGTCTCAGGGTATGGGAATCATCATGGGATGCAGAAGAGCATTTTGGGATTGCACAGGACATTGAGGGGATAGGACATGTAGAAGAGGAAGAAAAGGCATGGAAAAGGCAGGAATCTAGGCAATCTAAGAAGGAACAAACATTGGAAAACAGAGGGATACAAGACGCAAAGGACTGGTGTACATGTACAGAGTTGACGGGTCACTACACTAGGCTACTCATGGGCTGCACCCCATCAGCACAGTCTGTCCTCCTGCAGACTCCATTTCTAACCACTTTCCCAGTTGAGGGGCTCTATCCTGTTGTGTGTAAGGGGGTTTGAGTGCCAGCAGCTGGCAGTACTTACAGGCCCACAGGACTACTGGAGGAACCAGGGAGTCTTGCCTGACTGCTGGAGAGGGCTGGATACCAGACTCACGCCCCTTGCCTCCACTGATGGCCCACTCACATCTTGCAACATGAGAACACTTGGTCTTCCTGATCTAAATCTGACATCAAGGCTCCAGCTTCCAGAGGGACAGGTATTTGCACTCAACATATCAGCCCCTTCCCAAGTCCAGGTAATAAGACACATGGCAAGTGCCACTTGGCAGACAATCACTTCTGTTCATTAGAACAAACAGTGCTTGGCTCAGGCACAAGGTGCCTGCAGTGGCTTAGCTTGAGTCATCTGCTCCTGTCTGCCAAGCAGAGTGAAGCCCGGGAGAGTTTGGTGCAGGAGCTGGCCTGAAGCCAGCCTTAAAGGGAAGCTTTCTCCCAGAGAACATATACCATTAAGGGCTGGCTGACTGGGAAACCTCCAAACCCTGTGCTCCATTTCTTCTAATAGCAGAACACCACGATGGAGAGGATTCCAGAACTGCAGCAGAGTTATAAAGGAAACATGAGCCAAGTATCCACGGCAGGTGTGCAAGAGCATCGGAAAAAAGGCAGGACAGAGATTAGAGAATGTAGCAGCAAGCCAAGAAACCCAGAACACACGTGAGGCTCAAGAAGAAACACATATAATAGAGATGTTAGCGGGGCTTGGCAGCGCTGGTGCCAGCTGCACTGCAGTGATGGAGCAGCCACAGGATAACAGCTCAGCTTCCCCCAGAGCAGCCCTTGCCCAAAGGCAGCAGGGAGCCTGCAGTGACCACGCAGTACCACCACAGCTCAGGACGCCGGAGAGCTGGTGAGCTCCAGCAGTGCATGGCCCTTGTCCTTCCACGGATGGCTCCGGCTGCACTGAGTGCACCCGTGTCCGTGCGGGTATGGACAGAGCAAGCGGCCGATCAGCAACGCCGCCAGCCCCGCACTCACCTCGGAGCAGGTGCCCTGCGTTTGCCCGGCAGTAGCGATGAAGTTGGTTACCAGGAAAAGCACGTTTCCTCTCTAGAGGACAAGGAGGCGCCGTCAGCGGACCCACACCTCGCCCCGCTCCCCACCGGAGGTTCTCACCGTACCTGCGGGGGGCGGGCGTAGTCCGCCGCGTCCCACAACCTTCGGCCAGCGCCCCGCACCTCGGCGGCCGCCGCTCCCTTCAGCTTGGTGACGATGGCGGCACGGGGGGCTCGGTCGGTGTCCTGGTAGCCCTTCCGCACCAGCAGCACCCACCTGCGGGGAGCAGCAGGGCGAGGCGCGCTGAGGGAACACCCCGGCCACCTCTCCGCCTCGGGGATGGTGGGCCCGCGTGAGCCGCCCTACCCGAGCAGGTAGCCCAGCACGCCGAGCTGGAGCAGGCGGTGCAGCAGTCCGACCCGCCAGTTCCGTGTCAGCGCGAACTTCGCCGTCTTGTAGTCCAACAGCCCACGGCACAGCCCGCCCGCCATGGCGGTAGCGGGGCGCTGCTCACCGACCACACCGCGCTTCCCGCCGCACCGCCCCTCGAGCCCGCCCCGTCGCCATGGCAGCACCGCGGCAGCCCTGGGCCCAAGATGGCGAAACCGGTACAGCTATGTCCTCCTGGCTGCGGCCTGGCCCGCGCCGTGACCCGGCCTCCTGCGTGTCACCGGGGCCTGGCCCGCGCCGTGACCCGGCCTCCCGCGGCACCATGAAGCCCGAGGGACACCCGGGACAGGGCGCTGGGGCTAGCGTGGGCCGTCCCCTCTATCCCCCTGCGGTCACACAGGGCTGTGCTCCCTCACCCGAACCAGTGAAACACCCAACCCCGGGCACAGCAGTTCTGTCTTTCCCAATAGCAATACCACTGTTTCAGGTCGAGTCCCTGCATAGCTTTGGTTGAAGTGACCTTAAAAGTCCCAGCCCCCTGGCACAGGCAGGGACACCTTCCACTGGAGCAGGTTGCTTCAAGCCCAGTCCGGTCTGGCCTTGAGCACTGCCAGGGATGGGGCAGGCACAGCCTCATGGGGCGATGATCTGCTCCACTGTCGCCAAAGCCATTGAGGAGACACCCAGCCCGTAGAGGTTTGCCCCTGGTGTGGCATGAACACACCACTGACAACCTCCTGTCACTTGAATCAACCTTGGAGAAACACCCACCGTCTGGATGCCTGAAAGGCTGAAGGAGCCTTTGCTCTACCAGTCCCGGCATGGCACGTGTGATTTGCATTACACAAGAGGGAAAACAAAATTACTACAGTGCCCCTTTCAGCCTCAGAGGCTAAAAAACTGTTTCGTATTTCAGTGAGATTTTTTTTTCTTTTAGGAAAAACTGGACAGAGATTACAACAATTCCTGTACTGATTTGTGAACCGGGAGTGAAATGAAACAAAACTATTAAAACTACTCATTGTAGTAATTTTGACTCTAAAAAGGGAATAACTAGAAAAAGAGAAACGGAAACATCTGCAATGTGTCCATAGACAATGGATGATTTTACTGAGTTCCAAAGTTCTGTGATCCCAGCTCATGGGTGGCAGTTGGACAGGCAAGGGCACAGGGCACACAGTGTAGCATGGAATTCACACTCCTTTCAACAGAGAGAGCTTCAGGTGAGCTCTCAGAAGTTAAAAACAGGAGTGAAAACACCTCCAGTCCCCAAAGGCTTTGGCCAAGGCAGCTGCCTCCCTGCTATGGAAATGCTTCCACCTGATTGTAAATTCCTTTAATCCAACCTTTCCTGCTGCTGCTGTTCCAAGAATTTCACCTAAGGAACAGCACATGAAGCCAAACACTCTTAAGAGTTAAAAGATTAACAGTTAAAAGGATTAAGGTTAAAAGCAGCTCAGGTTAGTTCAGGCATTTCTCTGTGTAACCTCTAGGCAGGCAATTAAAGCCACAACAGATTCTCTTCTTTCATAGCTCATTTACCATAATCACAAAGCAGGAGCTGCTGGACAACAATGCGTGTGTGTGCCGTGAGCACAGGCTGCAAAGGCGGCTGAGAGAAAATGCAGGGATCTGGTCCGAGCCAGGCTCTGCTGCTCCCGTGTGGGGATCTGTGTGCATCGGCTCCTGCTCCCGCTCGGGCGGACTCTGAAAGCTGACTCCAAGCAAACAGGTACCTCTCCACAGCCTCATCCTGCCCAGCCCTGAGCCCGGTGTGTGCTGCTGGCAGAGAAACCAGTCCTGCTCCCCTTGAACCCTGCCCAGAGCTCCTGCCGTAGGGAACCTGAGCAGGTTTCCTCAGCACATGTCCTGTGAGCTTCCAGTGATGCAGGGAAGAAAGGAGGTTGTCAACCAGCACAGGAGGAAGCCATCGCTGCGCTTGAAAATTACTGGAAAAGCTGTTTGTCTGCAAAGGCAGCAGGTGAGCAAATAGGGGTGGAGAGAAAAAGGAAAGCAGCTGTTTCAGCCTTCAAATTAAACATATATTTGAATATCTGTTCTCTAAGGAAGGCTAAATTGTACCAAATGCTGCTTACCTGTAGCAATGTGTCCCTCTAGGACATCCTTGTGAACAAAGAGCTTGCAGAGCTATGTGATGCTACAAAAATGCTTCCCCTAAATCTTCTCGGGTATGGTGGAATCTTCTGGAAGTTGCAGAGAAGTCGACTGAAGGCTGGGACCCCCCCAAGTGGGGAACTGCAGAGTGCAGTGGTTTAACATGAGTCTGTCTGGGACTGCTCCTGTGCCACCTCTGTGGAACACCAAGCCCATGGCACCAGGATGAGCAGGGTGGTGCTGAGCAGCATCTGTGCAGATACCGGTGACTTCATCGCTGCCAACACTTGGCAGATTTCCTGTCTTTTTGCTTTAAGATATCTGCTACAGCCAACCCTGGGTCTCTGCCAGCACATGCAGGGCTCTTTTTAATCATCATCTCTGTGTGTAGGGGCATTCATCTGGACGTACATCATGTGCTGTATCTGCTGCTTGGTGGTTGGAGCCACGGCCTGCTGCAGTGGTGTCTCTGCAGCCCAGGAGTGCATGGATGATGTAGGAAGCAAAGTCCTACCCGGAGATGTACTGTGAACAAATGCTTCCTGCCTTAGGCTTGCTCTCCTGTTCCACAGTGGAATTGCCTTTGTTGAACTGTCTGTCATACCCACTGCTGACTCATTTTCAGCTGCTTCCTTGTGCAGCTCCTCAGCAGCCTTACATGGAGCCCCTGCTCTGCAAAGTAGAGCCCCTGTCCTGGGTCACAGCTCTGGATGTCTGACTTCACATCAGAGAAGCTGCACGTGGTGTTAGTGCTCGGCAGAAGATGAGGTTTACCCTCTGTTGGAAAGTAACTCTGTGCTGTTCTGATTTATCACATGGAGTTTCCTAGAAATGTGCAAATCGATGTATAGTTGAAAACATTTAGCCACCATTTATTGCTCCTGTTCTGTCCTTTGCCCCAAGCCCTTCCTGTGCTCTACAGAGAAAAGATGCAAAGTAAAATCGTACTAAACCTGGGATGTCTACGGTGAACGTTCCATTGTCCTGTGGTTTGATGAGAGCAGGAGGTGGCTGTGAAACACCGAGGACTTGCCTGCGCCAAGTGCAGGAAGGATGGTGTTGGTGTTTCTGATATCACAGCTAATGAGAGATCTGGTTTGGTGGGTTCCTCACTTTTGTATTCATACACTGAATTAGCTGGGCAAAAACTTACTCCTGGTTATGAGTTCTTTGTAGGGCACTGTAGTTGAAGGTCCTACTTACAGCTCTGAATGTGTGGGGGTCTGTACACTAGGTGGGATTTGAAGCTATTCACAGACCAACAGCACTACGGATTGTCACCCGACAGGTTTTTACATGGGTTAGAGAATGGAAGCTGTGGCTGCCCCATCCCTGGCAGTGTTCAAGGCCAGGTTGGACAGGGCTTCCAGCAACCTGCTCTAGTGGAAGGTGTCCCTGCCCATTGCAGGGGTTGGAACTGGAGGAGCTTTAAGGTCCCTTCCAGTCTGAACCATTCTGTGGTTCTGTGTCTGCACTGTGTGGAGAGACAGGGAAGAGCTGTGGCCCCAGAGCAGGGGCTACTGAAACATAGGCTGCGGGAACATGAGTACAAGTGCTCCTGGGATGCTCTGGGAACCCCTGTGCTCAGTGTGGCTGCTGTGATGGGTGGTGCTTTGTGGAAGGATGAAGGGACAGCAGGACGCAGGGTTCGTGCCATCTGGCAATGCCCTGCCATTCAGTGGTTGGTGTAAGGAGCAGACGCTGCTTGCTGATGCCTAGAGATACAGCACGGGATTACCTCATCCTCTGACTGTACATGCAGGAGGAGGAGGAGGGGAGCGTGGCAGGGATAATGAGAAGATTACTTACAGCCAGCCTCCCACAGCCCTGCAGTCTCCGTGCTGCTTCCAGAGTTGGGGAGATCATTTAGAAACACAAGGCTGGGAAGTGGGCACTGAGCTGCTTTCTCCTGGGCACAGCCCACTCCCGCAGAGCATGGGGCTCCACTTGTCCTCCCTCCAGCATGAATAGGGCTTGAGCCTGCAAGTGGGTCAGTGCCTGCTTAGTCCAGCATAACACCTGTGATTAAACTCCCTCTGAAACAGCATTGGGATGCACCTGCAGTAAGGTTTCCCCTTAAGAAGCCTTCTCTTCTCCAGGCTGAACCAGCCAAGCTGTCTCAGCCTGGCTCAAGAGCAGAGCTGCTCCAAGCCTCTGATTGTTCCCATGTTCCTCCTCTGGACCCTCTCCAACAGGTCCATGTCTTTGCTGTCCTGAGGACCCAGCTCAGTCCCATTGGGCTGTCTACTCCTGTGGCCCTGAGCTGCATCTTGGGGCCCGGGGACTCAGGCTGGTGCAGTCTCTATGATGTAGATGATGGTGGGTAGGATCCTGTTGTGGTTTAAGTCCAGTCATCCACGCAGCTTGCTCACTCACTCCCCTTTCTTTCCCCTCCTGTAGGGGGGGTTGGGATGGGGAGGAGAATCAAAAGAATGCAACTCCCACAGGTTGAGATAAGAACAGTCCAGTAACTAAGGTATAACAT
>JASSUY010031468.1:135257-145468 GCA_032466535.1 Forpus xanthops | reverse complement strand
CTTCATAGCAGCCTTCCAATATCTGAAGGGGGCCTATAGGGATGCTGGGAGGGACTCTTCATGAGGGACTGTAATGAGAGGACAAGGGGTAATGGGTTCAGACTTCAACAGGGGAAGTTTAGATTGGATGTGAGCAAGAAATTGTTTACTGTAAGGGTGGTGAGGCACTGGAATGTGTTGCCCAAGGAAGTTGTGAGTGTTCCATCGCTGGTGGTGTTCAAGGCCGGGTTTGGCATAGCCTTGGATGACATGGTTTAGTGTGAGGTGTCCCTGCCCATGGCAGGGGGGTTAGAACTAGATGATCTTGAGGTCCTTTCTATTCTCTTATTCTATGATTCATGTCTATCTTTTTTTTTATGGTCTGTCCCATCACTATCCCGTTTTTTATAAAAATTTCCCATTTTATAATAATTGTCTTTTTTTAATAACCCAACTGATTGATTATGGTACTTGACTTTGCTTGCATCTGAATTTCACTCTGGGGATCACGAAAGAAATGAATCTGGCACTGTGGTTTTCTTCAGTCGGACCCAGACACCAGTTTTATCTATGAATGAGACAAACTAATGGTAGCTGCTCAGGAATGGTAATTTGTGATATGACCTAGAGGACAAGAAAGCTCATCTATAAGTAGGGGTCAAACTGGCTGGTAGCAGAGATGCCACAGACAGTAGTATGCCTTGCAAAGGAGTGAAGTTTCCATTGGTGATAAGAAACAGCCTCATCATTATCTTCCAGCTGTTCTGGAAGAGGAGTGGTCAAGGGCTATCTTTTGGCAGCAGTGCTGGGCTGAGGTGCTCCATGCAACTGTTCTTGGGACTGGTGATGGTGCAAGTGTACATAAGGAATCTGATTGTGACTCATCTTTCAGACTCCATGAAGAAAACCTCATTGCCCGAGGACTCTGCCCTGCCCATTGCTGTTAGTTTTTTTCACCTATATTTAAGCTCAAATGTGTTGCCTCAAGGAGGCATAATAATTCCCCAACATAAAAATTCCCCAATATCTACCATGATAATTCCTTTCCTAATGAGTTGTCTTACCCTGGCTTATCAGAAATAGAAGGCAAACTCACAAGGCGGTTGCAGATTTCTGGGCATGTGCACAAAACATACTACCAACAAGTCATCTTCACCAACTGTGAAGGAAAAGAGTTTCTTGCCCTTTCCTAAGTTGTAAAGAGCTTTCGTCTCATGTGATGGTGTGCAGGACCATTAATAACCTCTGTAAGTGCAAATCGGTTGATAACATTGGAGGGAAGGAATGCCATCCAGAGGGACCTTGACACGATTGTGAGATAGGCTGATGCCAGTCTTATGAAGTTTAACCATGCCAAGTGCAAGGTCCTCCACCTGGGTTGGAGCAATCCCAGGCACAGCTACAGGTTGGGCGGAGATGAGATTCAGAGCAGCCCTGAGGAGAAGGACTTTGGGGCGTTGGTCGATGGGAGAATGAACATGAGCCGGCAGTGTGCTCTTGCAGCCCAGAAAGCCAACCGTATTCAGGGTAGCCAACTGCCTTCTAAGCCCTAAAGTACAGCTATGATAGTACAGAGAGACTGTCCTTCCTGATACAAGAAAAATTGATATGCTACTCCTTTCAGCTACACAAAATACAGAAGCATGTATCTCCTCTGATTTGGTCTGTGATCTACCTCAGGTGTAAGAAATAAGATGCTTATCCATGCCCAGGACTTCATGTCCCCATTTCACCCTAAATGGAATTTATGCTGTGCCACAAGTCTCCCCTTTCCTGACTTTGTTTAATGGGCATGTACCAGATGGCAAGACAGAGCCAGCTCATTGACTCCTTTTGATCATGTTTGACTACTTCTCAGAAGATGAGAAAGTTATATGAGCTCAGGAGGACAGGTCAGAACTGACAATGAATGCAGCCTGGCTTTGTAAGAAGACATCACTTCTAGTAAGGTAAAATAATGTTTAATTAATGGTTCTAGCCTTTAACGGTCCTGCTACCGTGTGATGAAAATGCAGAGGGGAGGACAAAATTTAGTAAAAAGCTACAGCAACGTAATATTCAAGAAAAGAGGAAAATGGTAAAAACCATTTTCTGACTGAAAAAGTTCAGTCTTGAGAGCACAGGCAGTAATAAAACTGCAACAACAAAAAGTAAACCCTTGCTAGCATAAATTAAAAAATAAATAAATAAACCTAGGCAAAGACAACAAAAAAAAAAAACAGCCTAAATTGAAGATGGTGGCAAAAGATTCCAAGATCTCCAACTGCTGTTTCTTGCATGGGGTAAGGTTCCAGCCAAAGCAGATTCCAGCACCATGAAAGGGGGAGAAGAAGGAAAGTATGGAAAAATTCTTTGTCAAGGCATCTGCCATCTAAAATCACTGGGCCAGTGGAGGATTTTTTATCTATGTTTTCCAGACAAGAAACTGAAGAATCAAGCAACAGTGTAGTTTAACTGAGATGATACAGAGAAAGCATCTACATTCATTAAATAAGTCATTTAACTGTTGGCTTAAAATAGGATTTTGAGATAAGGAGAAGGTTTGAGAATCATGGAGCTATGCCACTGGAAACTATGAGAATAACTACAAAGATCCAGCTATAACATGTCTTCCTAACACTGTTTTCAGCTAATGCAGATGTTAAGATCCCATTCTTTCTTACTGTCAAGTTAGTGCAGGCTTATAGTGACACTCCTTTTCTCTGGTGAGGCTTTGAAATTACCGAGCCATCTGTCTGCTGCCATCTGTTGTTGCCTTGGAAATGAATTTGTCAGGTCAGTTGGAAACAGGTTTCAAATAAACCACTGCTCTGACAGATAATGCACAATTGCGCCTGGTGGCGTCACCCTCCCATCATGGTGCATCTGCCTCCCAGGAATTCCCAGCTGGTGCCTGTTTCTTCTGTGAGGGAAGCATTCTCCTTCTCTAGCAGGACCACTGCTGCTTCTGCCATCTCCCATGCACAGTGGGGCTGCTTGGCACTTTGTGTCTCACCCACAGGCACTTCCTTGTGGCCTTCTCCCCACCATCCACCTGGAGATTACAAAAAAGCTTATCTCATTATCCAGCTATGTGTGCAAAGGCCAGGCAAGTCCCTCCAGCCCTTCTCCAGAGGAAAGGCAGACATACTGCCAGGGCCAGAATGCCTCTGCAGCTGGGGTGTCCCAAGGACAGACCAAGAGTGCTATGCAGTGGGGCACAGAACACTTCTGCAGGCACTGTGAGCTTACTGTGAGCAAACAGGGCACTGTCCTGGGGAGAGAAGAGTCAACCTCTGTGCTGGAATCAACCATATTCCTTCCTCCCCAGCCCTTAGTTACAGAGTCATTCTGCAAATCTAGTACTATTGGACTATTCTCTTGTTTCCATTCCCCAGGACTGCATTTTCCTTGAGGAAAATGGAAAAAGGGTCATTGAACAGCACATGCTACTGTTCCAGGCAAACACCTTGTCTGCATTACATATCTGCCTGTCTATGCAAAAAAGGTAACAGTATGTTTAGATAACTGGGACTCACAGAGGACATGAAAATCTGCTTGGAGAGATGTGTAGGCTTAAATGGATTCCCTCAAGGCTTCATGTTATCTCAGAGCATCACCAGAAGCACTCATGCTACCTCTTGAGCTTGGAGTCAAAGCTCTGCACACCCTTGCTGCATGAAGCTATCTACACCTCTCAAATCCACCTGATGGTGACTGGAAGGTCCAGTCTGTGTCCATATAGTATAAGGAACATGGAACCATGTGCAAATTAAGCCCTCAAGAAGGCACCCTTTAAGGTATTTGTAGGTCCACACAAAATATTTCTTTTGAATACACATCTTTGCTGTCCCATAGCTCATTTCATCTCACATGGTTGTTAGATTCACAGAAATGGTTCTCAGACAAGGAAACTTCCTTTGTTTCCCTTGGGCACAGATCAAACCACACAGGAAGTCTAAATTGTAAGGTAGGCTTAGGTACAGTCCTAAGCAGAGCAGCAGGTAAACAGCCCCTGCCTGGAAGACAGGTAACTGTTGGTCCTTTCACTCCAGCTGTATTGCTTCGTTGTTACCCAACACAAACCCAGTGTGCTTGGGCTCCATTACCCAGGATGTGAAAGAAGAGAAAGAAGAACCACCCTCTGTGACAGTGTTCCACCTGTTCCTTCTCACTTGCAGCAAGAGCACAGGAATCCTCCCTTGGTAACTTGAATGGACAAAGGGTCTGAACATAAAAGGCAGCAGCACTGATCGAGGTGAGTACATATGACAGCTTCTGCACAGAAATCAGGTTTTAGGCACAATCCCACTGTGCTTCAAATGTGGAAGGGCAATGTGAGATGATCCCATAAAAATCTTAACTTCACATTTCCTGCAGAGGAGAGCAGAGTGGAGCAGATGATTCCCAGGGAGTAATATGAGCATAATATTTTCTGGAGGGCCACATTACCTGACCTGCAGCCCGCCTCCTCAACACTGGCAGAAGGATTCCTAAGGGAGAGGTGCTTTTCCGCAGGAGTGTGTGGAAAGGAGACGCTGCCTTTTCTGCAGAGCTAGAAAAACTGTATACCTCATTTTTTCCAGTAACTGCATAGGTATGTGCCTCAGTGCTGAAGAGCCATAGGCCACTATACTCCCTCATTGTGTGACTGGAGCTTTTGGAAAAGAAAACCCATTATACTTCTGAAATACAAGGCAGGTGAAGTCAAATAGGTTCCAGTAGATAGTACAGCTTATGCTGCTGTTATCCAGAAGAAAGTAGGTATTTATAAAGAAAATGTGAATGCTATCCAGCTGAAGCCATACCATGATACAGATGAAAAGCTGCATTACTCGCTTGTGTATACTGATGAAGCTTTGTGGGAGTGAATGAAGCAGCATTGGTTTTTCACTTACCACCAACACAGAAGAGCACCTGTCTGCTTCAAACTTTATTACCCATCTCATCCTTTTAAGCAACATAGTTTTCTTCCCTTGCAAAAAAATCCCTTCGATGCTACTGAATTGTTCTGCATCCTCTGTGATTTGCCATGGCTCCTTTTCTTCAACACACGATTCAGTTACTTCCATTTCTTATTCCCTTAGTAGCTGACAAAGCCATACTTAATTTGCTATTGACACAACATGTCAATATTTCTTGGTGCTTTGCTGATTCCAAACAAATGTCCTGCTGTACTAAGTATCATTGTATGTCTTTCTTTTCACTGCGTTCGATCTTTTGTTTGCATGCCCCCTGAGAACTTTTTAGAACACCTTTACAAGTCATCATAATGTGTAAAATCCGTCTTCCTGAGAAAGGCTCAAGAAGCTTTGAAGGTTTATCTTAACACAAGACAAGACAGTGACTCAGTCACAGTTGAAAGCTATGTACTTTGGGAACGGACTTCCAACATCTAAGGTCTTATTAATCCAATCCTGCCACATAAGCTCCCCCACCTCCAAACCCCAAACCCACAAGGTCTCTCAGCCTCCTCCACACACCCTGTAAAAGAATAAGCTTCAACCAGAATTCAGAGAACAGGGAACAAATACATGACTGCTACAATTAGTCGCTGGGGCAGTGGCCCTGGCACACAGAGGAGTCTGTATGTCTCAAGGATTTTAGGACAAAGCTGGGGGTTTCAGACGTGCCCCCACTCAGGCAGGAGGCAAGGGCTTCCTGTGGGATTTTCCAAGGGCACTTCTGTAGCCTGAGCTGTACAAGTCCAAGAGACAAAAGAGTGAGTCCCTTACAGTGACCTGCTGAATGACATCTATACACTTGCCTTCAATGGCATTTGTTTCCTTGGCTATGGACACCCAGCAGTGCAAAATCCATTGTCCCTATGTTCAGAGCTTTCTACCCTGCATCAGATGGTAAGCAAAAAAAGCTATTTTTAATGACTAGACAGTAGCTAAAGAGTTCCTCACCCAAATGTGAATGAGGTTGGCTGGCAATATCAATAGGCCCAAGCAAGTATCCCAGCTCTCAGAGTTACCCATCTTCAGTGACAAACTTTAGAAGTAATTTCTACTAAGACATGCTTTATGGTAGCTTTTTCTATTCCACAATTTGCAATGTCAATTGAAAGCCAGAGATGACAGTGACGTTGGGCTGAACAGCTCAGAGGTATAATTGGATATGAAATGAGAATTGGTTTTGATGTAAAAGGATAATTCAGTCACATACCCTCATATACTCACTGTGCTCTCACCCTCTCCCCAGATCTCTTTATTGTTGCCTTTTATGGAGGAGCTGAATCAGACCTCCATCTTCTTTATTGTGTCTGGACACTGATTACTTTGATCATGTTGAAGTGCAGTATTGCACTAATGATCGCTAAACCACACCTTTGATGTTGGTTGTGAATGTACTGCTTTGCCAGTGTAGAGAAAGCAAATGCTTTTGTTTTCTGATTATTGTCTGTCATGTTTAGAAACAACAACAGCAAGACAGGGGAAGAAAGTATGAATACTTAATGGAATGAAAAATTCCACGGCTGCCTGGCTCCCGCCATCAACTGTCAGGCGTTTTCTGCAAAGGCAAGGCTGAATGCTTGTCTCCGTCCTGAATTGCAGAGAAAAGGCTCAACTGAGATAGATGCAGCATTACCCCTGGGGACCATGGCCAGTACACTGGTGTGACAGCCACTGCAAAGTCGAGCAGAGCAGTTCCACTGGGGAGGGACAAACTCAGTTAGCTGCACCCTCCCCTAGGGCACTGATGGATGTGGAAGGAGTTAGCAGCTATAGGTCTTGCCCCATTGCTCACCACCACAAATAGGCATTGCCTGGACATGGCCCAGCCTGCCCTTTCCAAACTGCCTGTTTTGCTGTAATTTGTCTTGGCCTTTACACTATGTTTAACCCTATCGTACTCACTGCTTTACAGTACAAGAAAGTCTATTCTGTGCTGTGAAAGCTTTCATTGCTTCCAAGCACTTAAATAATCCTGGTGGATGGAGCTCCAGAAGGCATAGCAATACAGACCTTGGATCCTGCAGGACCAGCAAAGTCTGTGCACTGGGAATGGCTTACCTGTTGTAGCTCTTTCCTTTGGCTATTAGCCCTACAGTCTACTGATCGTGTTTACCACACCTGATGTCTGACCTGAGTCTCTGTTTCTTCTATGCCCACTGCCCCTGGAACCTTTGTAGTTTAATCACAGATGGCTACAAGGAGAAATGGACTTTTGGATGGCTTTTGGTGACTGCAGGCTCATATTGTGTGCAGTGTGGTCTGAGCCTTTCCTACAGCCCTACCCAGTCAAACAAGCTCAGCATCTCACCAAACCATAAAAATCTTTATTTTGGAAAGTAAGGGCCCATTTTCCCACTTGTATCAGGAGCCCTGTCCATCATCTTGTTGCTGTAGATATGCTTATATTGCCAGGATCATATGAACTGTGGTGTCCATGTCAAATAGGTCTTTCAAGTTCACTGTGGCTCAGACTTTCCCTGCCACTGCCCAGCTGTTTCTTGCAATGGGGGAAGGATGTTTGCCACAGAACCCAAAGTGGTCATGGTGCAGTAGGCAGTCACCTTAGGGAAAGCACAGTCTTGTCATATGAAAGTGCAGGGAGGCAACAATAAAAACCGAGTGAAAGATATAGTCTGCCTGACAGCAGATAATTTTAAATGTGCTTCACCTTATTTGGTTATTTCATTTTTCTGAGTCCTTTTATATCACACACACCAACTTTTAGATTTGCCATCTCAAATAACTTCTTTCAAAGCCATCTTTATGACGGGTAGTACTGGTGTTCCCATATGCCTATAAATATTTAACACTAGAAAATTGTTAACTTTTTCCTAAAGATATCTTTAAAGAGACATTGGCAATGGCGAGGGTTTGGGTTTGTTTTTTTTTTCCCATCTATTTTAAGAAGAGCAGTTTTGCTTCACTAACATATTTACAACATCAAATATCAAGAACCGTTTTTGTGCTGGCTTTTACTTGGAATGACATTCAGCATGTACTTCAAACCAACATATGCAGGTTACATGTGTGATGTGCTCATAGTACAGCAGCCTGTACCTTTCAGGTAGAACACTTCCATAACTTAGTTAAATCAGTTTTAAAGAAAGTTTTTCCAGAAGGGAAACACTGATTTCAGTGACACTGAATAATGCAGAATCACAGTCTGGCTGAGGTTGGTAGGGACCTCTGGAGGTCATCTTGTCCAACCTTTTGATAAAGCAGGGCCAACAAGAGGATGCCCAGGAACACGTCCAAATGGTATTTTAATATCTTCAAGAAGGGAGATGCCACTCTCAGTCTGAGTAACTTGTGAAAGTGCTTAATTAACCTCATAGTGAAAAAGGGTTTCCAGACATTCAGGAGGAGCCTCTCATATTTCAGTTTGTGCTCAGTGTCTCTGGTCCTGTCACAGGGCACCACTGAAAAGAGCCTGGCTTCAACATCTTTGCAGCCTCCTTTTAGGTCTTCATTGATGCCATGGTGGTGTCCAGAAGACCTCTAAGTCCAATTTCTAGACAAAAGATGTAGGGAATTCTGCTTTCCAATGGTTCTTGCTGCTTATTCTGTGCAGATACTTAAAATAATACAAGCTTAACAGGTCTTCGAGACTGGCAGGATTGCTCCAGATTCTGCACAAGCAACTGTGAAATCTGATGGGACAGTACCTTTGGGCAAGGATACACATCGCCTACCTAAGTGCTCTTCATTCAAGGAGGCCCCCTCAGAAGCCTTCTTGCTCTTTATCTCCCTTACCCAACAAGAGTTAACACTCCTACAAGCATCCCTGCTCTCATGGCCCACAATCTTTCCCACCATGGACTCAGAGGCCTTGCACAAACATGAGAAGTACAAGAGGATATGCGATGACTCTGAACTTAGGAATTCATCTGCAAGTACATGGTAATAAAACAGCCGGTTTATGCATGCAACTAAGGACAGAAGAAAGGGCTGTCTATGAAGGAGGATGGTCACAAGGACTAGGTATACCTGTACGGAGTTGAGGCAGGGAACAGTAGGACTTAAAAAACTGGGGCAGCTCGCCACCCTTGTGCTGCTGAAACTCCAACTTACAATACTCTTTGTAGCATCATGCACATCATCAATGCTCTAGAAAAATCATGTGCTGTATAGAAAGGATTGAAATGTGAAAACCATATTAGACACACATAAGTTTAGCATGCATAAAGCTGGGTAGTGCAATTAAAAATTTAAGGCATTTTTGAGTAGATTCAGCCGTTATTCTACGAATAGAAGAGGTGAGCTACTGGAATTTATTCCAACTTCTGTATCAAAAGAAAACATTGCCATTAAAGCTCCAGCTACAGACATGGCTTTTGCTCAGTAGAGATGACTACAGTCAGATGCTTTTACAGAGTCAGCGAACAATGCGTTTGTAGTGAATTTACAGCTTAAAAAGTACAAAAGAAATACCTGTGAAGCATGGTAATCCATGCTTCTGTGAGGAGGAGATAATCACCCGTAGGGCAAAGGCACAGAAAAAAATAAGATTTGCCAAAGGTCACAAAAATAAATAGTAAAAATAGCATACCAAAGGAAAAAAAAACTGATATTGATTTACAGAGGCAGTCTTCCCCAGTGAAATCATTATAAGATTCATATTGCTCTTCCAGTCCTACACAAAAAGAACCAATAGCCTTTCTTAGCAAACGAAAAAGGGTACAAGAATTGAAAAGAGTGGCGAGCAATTCAGGGAGCATGGTTTTCAGAAGAATGCCATTCAACTGCAAAGGCTTCTGGCAAAATCTCAGAGAACAATTAGAAGTTGAGAGCATTAAAACAGGACACTCTTGGGGCATAAAGGGAGGGAGAGATTGATTAACAGCTTCAAAGTGTAACCATGGGAAAATCTGATTTCTGAGCTGGCAAAGGCGTAGGCACAGAGGCCTTTTGGGGAGAATCTGGAAGTTGAATTGAGATAAATTTGAACCAGAAATGTGAAAGCTATTCAATAGAGGACAGATACCACAACCATTGGGATGATCTAGCTCAGTGCAGGGAAAAATCAGCTCTAATGTCTGAAAAGCAATATCGTAGTGTCAGTAAAAGGTCTGATAAAATTCTGTAAGAAGTCTTTGGTGCTCATCAGAAGGAACAGTATCATCGCACAGAGTGGGCTGCATGAACTGATAAACTTTCAGAGGAAAGCTCATTTACTGAGCCAGACACCAGGCAAGGCAGCTTATGTTCTTTGTTTCTTCAGAAGTGTCAATAAGTCCAAACTGTGTTCAGTTCCCATCCATAAAATGGACCTGACAGCAGAGACCCACCTTC
>JASSUY010031468.1:103503-117284 GCA_032466535.1 Forpus xanthops | reverse complement strand
AAACTTCTCAGACATGGTGGAAAACTGGTCTCTGAGCATACATGTCATTTCATTGACATGTAGTCCAAATTTCTGAAATAGAGAGAGATGCAAAACTTACTTTCTTCCATTAATTATTTTCAGGCCCACGCTAAAACTGAATATTTGAACTGAGGTGTATAACAATGAATGACTATAAGGAATGGCAGAGGTACAAATCTCAGCATCTGCAATGTAAATGAACATGTATTTTCTATAGCTTTTTTTGTGGTACTTAAGTAGATGTTGTTAAGTGAGTTAACATAAATTTGAAGAAACCATTCTTTAGAGATGTCGCCAGGCAGAAGTTGACACTCAGAAACATAGAGTGGCAACCCTTTGGTGACTTACAATAACATGAATCCTTATTACTTCTCCTAAACAGGAGGAAGTTAATCTCAGTTTCAAAATGTGTAAGACAAAGATCTGTACTTCATGTGCACAAAGCACAACTACAGGAGGAAACAGAGTGGAGAGCCTGCTGCAAACCATTTTCCTCCTACAGAAAAAACAAGCCCTTTGTCTGTAATGACAGAGCCGTTATGGGGAATTATTGTCCTGTAGCAGCTCATTCTAAGCTATAGTTGGCAATTCTTGTAGAGGTATTGAGCACCCTGAAAGGAGTTGCACAGACCCATTGCCTTGGAGAGCAATGACAAGGCAGGTTTAACATTAACATTTATCCTAAATGTAAGTACTATTAAAATAATGCAAAAAGTATCTTGCAGAGTTTTCTAAGGAAATAATTACATAGAAAAAGCATAGAAAACAAAAATCTTCATAGTAAAGAGGAAAGTTTTCAGAATGTCACTGTGACTCATGCTATCTTTACAGCATAAATGGAGGGCTGGTGACCCCCTACCTGTAGTGGAACAGAAAGACCCTACAAATCACATAAAAGCATAAAAGTCCTTTACAAAGAGAAGGTGAAAAAGCTGGTTTTTTACCATGGTGCATAGAAAAAAAAGTCACAGGTTTAGTACTTGAACAGAAAAAAGATTTATTAGACTCTAAAAAGAACTTCTTACTAGGAGTGATGTAGGGTCTGTAAGAAAAAGTTGTACATCAAGTTACACCTTACTTTGTCAACATCTGTGGAACTAGATTTAATCCTGACCTATTGCACAGGGTATTCTAAGTGACTATTCAGGGCCCATACTACAACATGAAAGGGCACTTGTCTTTAGTTCAGCCCCAAGCAACTTCTGAGCTTCTTGACAACTGTTGCTGTGTTCACTGTTCATTCTTAGCTCTCTCCAGAGTGTAATGTCATGACAAGTGATGGTGGTGTGAGGAATCAAAATGCACCAACTTGTTTCACACACTTTTTCATGACAGAAAACTTAAACCTGACAGAGTTATGTGGCACTGTGCTCCTGTGATGCTTACTGTGCTGCACCAATCTTCCTTGTGTTAGCTCTAATTCTGCTCCAACAGAATTTCCATGGAGTTTGCAACGGACAATGCAGGCCGCATTTGGCATTGAGGAGTCCAGCAGTGAGGTAGTGGTGCCTAGAGAGGTATCCAAATATAGCTTTACTGCATGCTGCTAGCCGGTAGTGATTGTGGTCCACAGAGCCTTTTCACATGCACAGCAAAACTGTTGGTGTAGTAGCTGAGTGTTAGGTAGGTGCTGTACTGTGATGAGGAATGAACAGCCAGTAGCATGGTGCCACAGGTGGCAAATAATTATGTGCATGAGTGTAAGAGGGTTGTGAAAGACTAGTAATTGGTTTATTGAATGGTCAGGCAGAAGCCTGAGAGTTGCTAGCCAGCACCAGGACAGACTGGTTTTAAATCTGGTAGCAGCTGGACTAAAGAAAAGAGGCACATTACAAGTCATCTAGTGAATAGAGAGAAATGAGGCAGGACCACCGGTTAGGGGGCTTATCATCCACTGTGCTCTTGCACATAACAGAAAAATTAATCCCTAGTGTCTAAAGCTCCAGAAAGGAAAGCTGTTGCAAAAATAGAAATGCTCCCAGGAAGAAGTAGTCTTGGAAATAAGGGAGCTGGGAAGGAAAGAAGGGGAAGATCCTGACTGGAAGAAAGATCATGAAAGTGGTAGAGGATCCTGAAGATTAGGGAGTTGATTGAGGAAAAACACAGATAAATGACCAAGGACCTTGGCTGCTGATGCCTAAGTTGGGTAATTGTGAGCAGTGGCACAGCACAAACTATCATAACCTTCTGCCCAAGCATCGTGGGCCAGCAGCAACCTCACTGCAGAGAGGGAAGTTGAGACCTTACAAATGTAATGCCAGGACAGCAAGTAACAAGTGTGTGAAATATCAAGGGTAAAAGCTATAATCTCTGTCTTTTTTAAATAAACCCCAGCATCCAGACCCACTGCAGGCTGCCATTTCCTCTATCTCATCTGTGACATGTGACACTACAACAGACTCCTGCACCTTTGCTGAGGGCAGTTCCTAGTTACAATAAAGGAGGCTTGAAGTTATGCACCACAGTTGAAGGCTTGAGGCTGGAGTAGGTTCCTTGATGGCTGCCCACTGAGCCCATAAAAACTAAACTGCAGTGGCAAATTCCAGAACCCTCCTTTTATTCTACCTTACTGGGGGAATGAAAGTATCATAATGGAAGAAATGAAGGAGTGTTTTGTGTATTTCCATTGGTTTTGCTAACCTGAAGAAGTAACGACCACAGGAGTTGTACTGTATTCCTCATACATGGAATAACATTCTTTGCTTCTGAAAGCATTTTTGGATATTATCAGAGTAGTTCCCCACATTTGAAATTACCACTCATACTAAAGATAGTAAATAGCTACCTTTCTCTGTCCTGTGACTGGGAGTGAAGCAGTCTGCTGTTTGCTTTCTCAGCTTCACATCATCTTGTGTTTGGCAGAATATGGCACAGGCTTGCTGCACTAAATGGCTGAAAGGTAATTCAGAGAGAAGTTCAACAGACTTTATAGTCTCGAAACACACCTGGTAAAATCTGGAAAATTTTGGAGTGTGAAAGGCTACCTAGAAATCCTGTGTAGGATTTTTGACTTTATGATGTTTATTATTTACAGTCAACCTAAAATAAGAGTTTTCATGTCCCTCAAACCACTGCATTTCATGGGAGTACAACATAAACCTTGCTGCTGGTTTTAAGGACTGGTACTCACTTTTGACTGGATTATGAGGAGGGGAGCAGAGGGGAGGAGAGGGAAGAAAAGGGAAGAGAAGGGGAGTGGAGGGGAGGGAAGGGAAGGGGAGGGGAGAGAAGGAAAAGGAAGGGAGGGAAGCAAAGGGAGGAAAGAGAGGAGAGGGAAGGAAAGATGGATAGCAGATTAATATGGTATGAGAAAGCTTAATGTTGATGCATTTATTATCAAATGTAGGATGCTCATGTCTATACTTGACTGTACCGCATTGTAGTGAGACGTAATCAAGACTGTCTCAAGTGTGCACTAAGATCCCATGCTCTAAAGAAATTACTAATACTTCCTTATCACAAATGAAAGATCAATATTAATGCTTTATTTTGAAAACAAGGTACAATGTATACAACATTCTGAAGTGGTATTTGTTTATGGTTCCTAGAAGACAAATGACTCTTCAAACAGTAAAAATAATTTATCCACTTCTCTGGGAGAAATGTTACATGACTACAGTGTAGAAAAGAGAATCAATGGTAGTATAACAGGCTCATGTACAGCTTTTAAAGCAAGGACTGCTTTTAAGTCATAAAGACAGTAATAGAATCATAGAATTATAGAATAGTTGGGGTTGGAAAGGCCCTTAAGATCATCTAGTTCCAGTCCCCTGCCATGGGCAGGGACATCTCCCACTAGACAACAAGAGCATAGAACAGGTAGCATCTATTAAACAGAAAACTGCATCTGTGCTTACCTGGGCATGTTTCTGATGAGGGTAACACCACTTGCCTGCAGTACACCTGCCATTAATGGGCAGTGATGCTGAGCAGGGGTCTGCCAGGCTTCTTGTAACACCCTGACTGGTACAGAGCTTTGACATTTCTGCTCTGATACTCCTATTTATTCATGCAAAGACCCTCTAGAGGACCTTGTGTCTGTGTCTCACTTGCTTCATGAAGTAAGCATCAGTGAAAACAGAAAGATCTGGTGTAGGTCTTTCATGTCCTCATAAATATTGGAGCAGTCTGTCATTGCATCCTCTGCCTTTAAAGTGCATCCCTTGGGAAAGGCTTTCTCAAAGGCAGTAGAGCAGAGGAAGTTTTGCCACTTGCTGGTGCTGAACGCTTTGGTCTTCAGCACAAACACAGCTGCATGGACAGCTCAGAAAGTCTATTGGCTTTTAAAGGCACAATATTGCCTTCACTTTTTGCTTACACAGCTGATTTTAGCAGAAGGACCAGAAACAAATTCTTTTTTTTTTTTTTTAATCTCGTTTGCAAGACAGTTGCCCTTTAAACACAGTGGAAGATTTTTGTGGAGCTGCTATTGCAGGGGAGGGCTGTACAACCTATGATAAAAATACAGTCTCCCAATCAGTGTGTAGTTGAAAACCTCGATTATCTAAACCCTGGCAAACTGAAGCTCCCAGGCTGCTGAGGAAAATCACAAGCGAATCCTACAATTAACCAAAACAAACCAAAACCAAAACCAAAGCCAAACAAACCAAAATCCAGCAAACAAAAAAAACCACCCAAACAAACACCTTTTCACTGCACTTACAAAACTATCTGAGCTTTGTCTTGTAGTGTTTGCAGAGTCAGCAGGCTCATGTTTATCTGAGTCATGAGAATCTGAAATAAATTTTGTATTCAGATAATTAAAGTTGCATTGCATAATTGAACTAGTTATAGACCAAGGGGGGCAGGGGAGGAAGAGAAAATGGCTTCAACATGGTAATGCTGAGAGAAAATTCCTCACCTTTTATACTCCTTTTTAAAATTAAAGCCATTTATAAGCAGGGTGCAGCTTAGCACAAATGACTGTATTTGTATATCAGTCTAAATATAGTAACGATACACCTTTCCCTTGAGCATTTTACTTGAGGGTAACAGCATACATTTGCTAAGAAACAAAAGAAGCAATTTCTCATGCAATGACCTTGTGCTGAATGCTTAGCTACAGCAAGTATCTGGTTCTAATAACCAAGCTGCACCATTTTAAGGTATTACCATAGCATACACAATGAAACTCAGGTTCAAGTTTTCAGAAGGCTCTTCCTTGCTCTCAGTGCCACAAACAAAAAAAAAAAAAAACACACAGAAAAATACATCCTCAAAAATAACTAAAAACCCCAAATCTAACCCAACACAAAGAATACCAAACAAATAAAAAAAAAACGACATCCAGAAAAGGATTTCCAAAGCTTCCAAATGTGTGACAAGGTGCCAAGAAAGGGAAACATTATCCGGAAGGAATACAGAGAGGACTTGCATGGCAGCAATCTTCTGGTACTATCAGGGAGAGGGGAGAGTGGCTGCTCCAGTAGGGATGTGGCTGCATATGGATGGTAGTATGGACTTTGCAGTGCTCTTCAAACAGGCCTTGCCCTGAGGACACCCTCAGACTTTTTACTGCTCTTCTCTGCTGTTGCAAATCACACAGGCCATCCTCCTGACCTCAGCAGTGCTGCCTGCAGGAGCTGAGGACATGCAGGAGAAGACACTTTTGTCCTCCAATGGCAGTGGCGTTCTGTTTAAAAGCCTGATGGTAGAAGAAATGAAGGTTTGCAGCCACCTACAGCTCTTCCACCAGTGCCAAAGGAAGCTGCGGGGCCAAATGTCTGTTGAAACTGAATCAGTGGAAGTAGCTGAAAACTGTACAGCTTTGAAAGCTCTGCTGGTGTTTTTTAGTTGCATCACAGAATTACAGAATCACAGAATGTTAGGGTTAAAAAGCACCTCCCTGTCATGGACAGGAACACCTTAGAATAGACCTGTCGACAAAGGCTCTGTCCAGCCTGGCCCTGAGCACTGCCAAAGATGGAGCATTTACCACTCCTTTGAGCAACTTGCTTCAGAACCTCATCACCTTCACAGTACAGAGCTTCTTCTTTATATCTGAACTTATATCAGATACTTATATCAAACTTCCTTATATCAGAGCTTCCTTTATTGAAATTCGAACCCACTACCCCTTGTCCTATAGCTACGGTCCCTGATGAAGAGTGCCTCTTCAGCATACTTGTGGCATGGAATGCCCCTGCTTATGTGCAGGCTGGTACCAATGTGATATAGCAGGGATGCGTTTACATGTGGTAAAGTCTCACTTTGTTTTGCAAATCCAGTTCTGGTGAAAAGCCAGGTTGACCTGAGCCAGACAACTTAGTGCAGATGTTATTCTGCAAGTGGGAGACATAGGGAATCCAGAGCTATTGAGCCTGAAATGTACTTAGCAGCTGGTCCTACTTCATAAGGTAATAACTGTGACGCAGGTAGTGGGTGGCCAAGTACAGAAAAAAGTTTCAGAAAGAAAACTACCTAAATCCCTAAGGTGGAGGGAGAGAGAATGTATAAGGGGTATCTTTATAAATTATGTCCTGGATTTAGTTTCAGAGGAGCATAAAATTGAGAGAAGGAAATGGAGACTGAAGGAGATTTTAGTACCTTGCACACAGCCATAACCATCTAATGCCTGGACGCAGAATTTAAAAAAAAATAGATGTAAACCACATTCCTTGTTTGCTGAGAGTGTTACCAAGGAGGTGGAAAGTTTGAGAAAATAACATTTCTATAGGGGACAGGATAGGATTGCCTTTCTGAACTTGCAGTGCAGTAAAAGAGGGTGGCCAGATTGTCTCACACATTTGGGATACATACTGCTGGCTGGGCTTTTGCAAGGAACTGTGCAAGCTCAGGATCTGCTAGACCTTGCTCCCTCCTAGCAACAGATGGGAAAATAAAACACTGGCAAGAAAATGGCTTCTGTCCAGAAAGGGACCAACCATTGGCTGTGGCAGTCATGTTTGCAGAACAGTGCTGAAGTAACTTCAGAGCAAATGGAGGCAGCACACTGTGACATTCTGGGTTGGTTTTGTATTTTTTTTTTTTTGTAGGGCTCTGATATACTGGTTCTTTCTGTGGACAAGAAATTTCATATATGTCACTTCCAGCCTTTCCTTTCCTACCTTTCATACTCTAAGAGCTGTAATATCCACTGAAATCCCTGACATGCTGTTCCCCAGGCAACACTTTCTCCAGGCACAGCTCTCAGCTGGTGGAGAGCAGCTCACCAGCCTCAGTCAGGGAGAGGCATCTACTGCTGCTGCTACATTCACATGGGCAGGAGGTGCAGCAGGTCTCAGTAGAGCCTCTTTAGACCAGGTCTCTCTTCTAGACTGGCACAGGCAGGTGTGGCAGAGAGAAATTCTGGGATGAAAATCCTGGCCTTACTGAAACCAGCTGCATCCTGGGCATTACCTTATCTGAGCAGCAGTAACCTCCCTGCTCTGCCACGCATAATCATAGAATCATAGAATAGTTAGGGTTGGAAAGGACCTCAAGATCATCTAGTTCCAACTCCCCTGCCGGGGGTACAGACACCTCCCACTAAACCATTCCACCCAAGGCTATGTCCAACCTGTCTTTGAACACCGCCAGCAATGGAGCATTCACAGCTTCTCTGGGCAGCTCATTCCAGTGCCTCACCACCCTTACAGTAAAGAATTTCTTCCTCAGATCCAATCTAAACTTAACCTGTTTAAGTTTGAACTTGTTACTCCTTGTCCGCTCTCTACAGTCCCTAATGAAGAGTCCCTCTCCAGCATCCCAGCATATGAGGTCTCCAAGCAGCCTTCTCTTCCCCAGGCTGAACAGCCCCAACTCTATCATCCAATCTTCATAGGGGAGGTGCTCCAGTCCCCTGATCATCCTCGTGGCCCTCCTCTGCACTTCTTCCAACACTTCCATGTCCTTTTTATGTTGAAGACACCAGAACTGCACACAATACTCCAAGTGAGGTCTCACTGTTTAAGCAAACTACTAAAGGCTTATGTGCAGCCTTGTCATGGGTTCAGCAGTAGCAGTCATTTTTCTTCTTCTTAGTAGCTGGTGCAGTGCTGTGTTTTTGACTTTCAGCCTGAGACCAGCTCTGATATCACCACAGATGTGTCTCATCAGAGTGGAGTAGCGAGGAACAATCACCTCTCATGACCTGCTGACAGCACTATGATTAATGGAGCCCAGGTTGTCACTGGCCACCTCTCCTGCAACTGCACACTGTTGTCTGACACGTGATATCCACCAGAACTCCTAGATACTTCTTTGCCAAGCTGCTTTCCAGTCAGCCAACCTTCAGTCTGTCCTAATGCATGTGGTTATTCATTCCTGGGTGCAAGATTTGGATCTTCCTCTTGTTGAGCTGTAAGAGGTTATTGTCAGCTTATTTCTCCATTCTATTGAGGTCCTGCTGAATAGTAACAAAGCCCTCTGTTTCGCCAGGCCCTCCTCTCAGTTTCTGATGTTTGAACTACTCCTCCCAGTTCTTGCCGACAATGCACTCTACATCATTCTCTGTACAATTTTCCAGCTCATTAATGAAGGTGTTAAACTGTATTGGCCTCAGTTTCATTCCCAGGGGTCAGTCACTACTGACTAGTCTCCAGCAGGGCTTTAAGTCACTGATCACAGTCCTCTGAGCCTGGCAGCTCAGATATTACAGGAGACAGTGCAGAAAGCCTAATCATACTTGAGAGAAGCAACATCCTCTGCTTTGCCCTCATTTTTAATCAGAAAAGGCAATGAAATGGGTGAGATATGATTTCAAATTTGTAAATCCATGCTAATCACTCCTAGTCACTTTCTTGTCCCTCATATGTTTGGTAGTGGTTTCCAGGATTAAATGTTCCATCATCTTCCCAGAAATAAATGTGAGGCTGCTCAGTCTCACACTGATCCTTCTTCTTGCCCTTGAAGACAGAAGGGACACTGTCTTTCTTACAGTCCTCAGGAACCTCCTCCAATCACCGTGGCCTTTCAGAGATAATCAACAGTGACCTCACATGACATTGTCTCAGCATCTGTGGATGTAACTCATCAGGGACAATGGACTTCTGTATTTCCAATCTGTTATTTCATCCACTAGCATGATCCTCCTCCACCAAGGATAAATCATCCTTGCATTATGCGTACCCACTGGTTTCATGGACCTGGAATTGCTGAAGAACAGTCATACCTAAATGCTGAAGGTGAAGGCAAAGAAGATATTTATTGTACCAGCCTTCATGTCCATTAATGCCCCCATTCCGACTCAGTGCTGCCCCTTCATGGGGTTTGCCTTTGCTGCTAATGCACTTGTAAAAGCTTTCCTTTTGCCTTTCATCTCCCTTGACAGATTTTACTCTATGTAGGCTTTGGCTTTCCTAACTCTGTTCCTACATGCTCCCATGGTGTTCCAGGTCACTTGCCCCTGCTCCTCCTACTGAGTGCCTCTTTTTTGTGGTTAATCTTTGCAGGTAGCTCTATGTTTATCTGTGCAGGCATCTTGTCATCTTTGTTTTCCTGCTTGTCAGCTGGAGTCTTCAGTTTCTTGAGCTTGGAGAATGTGATTCTTGAAAATCCCACGGCTCTCCTGGACCCTTCCACTCTTCAGCACAATATATTATGAGCTTCTCCCAGGAAGTTTTGATTAGAGAATCAGCACAACTGAGGTATAACCTACTGGCAGAATCAGGATTAGGAGAAACATGTTCATCTTGCCTGATGCTATTTTTTAAGAAGTACCATTCAGGCTCACACATGCCTAACATGTTTAGGCCTTAAAAAGGCAAAGATACATTTACTTCATTCTATTTCAATCCCTCTTTTAACCCTCAAACCAGCAATATGGATGTTCCTAGACAGGGATTACAGCTCCCAAAGTGAACCAAATCCCAAAGTCAAAATGAAAACTCTGAACAGACTTATCCATGTTAACCAGTTTTGTTTTGCTTTTAACGCAGCTTGCCTTTGCAAGAAATAAAACATGAGTTTACTCTTTGGTTTCAAGTTGTACCTATTGGGAAACACAGTACTGGGGATCTCATGGGAGTGGAGCTGTAACCGCCCTCAGCTGGAGTGAGCATGGAATCCTCTTTATGACCTGGTGTAGGGTATCTCAATAAACCTAGCCCCTGCCATGCCAGAGCATATCTTCCACACAGGGTTATTAAATACGAAAGGGTAAACAAACTTCCAGGTATTTCTAGTGCAAGTATTTCTAGAGCAAGAGAAAGCAAATTAACCAGGAGACTCTAAGGCCTTTAGCTGGGGACAAAAAACTCTCTCTTTTAAGCTTCCAAGTGTTTATCTGTGCTTGAATTCTGCAACTCAAAATGGTACTGCAGGCAAGAAAGGGAAAAAGAAACACAAATAACCCTCAATCATCCAAGAAGCTGTCTTCCTATATTGGTTTATCATTCTCCCAGCAGCTCTTTATTATTTTTCCTAGGGAGAGCAGAGCTTCACTTACAGGGGACTCACCTTCAGAGATTAAGCAGCAAAAACACTACACCCACTTGATTAGTAACCTCTGCACAAACTGATGAAGAAAGTCCTAGCTCATCTGGCTTGGGCTTTGTCACTGATTATTTAACATGATAGACAGGCAGTGTCTCAGGCATCAGGGGGATTTCTGAAGGATGGCTCACTCCTGTACCTTCACCATCACAGTTCTGGGAGAGCCAAGACATTTGCTGGTGCTAGTGAAAAGTTTTTTTTTCTGCCCTTCTGTGACCTATTCAACAAGGTCAAAAATCATGCCATAGTCTGGAGACAGTCACTGCCACCCACACCAGAGATCAGCATTATTATTGCCTGTCAGTACTATGACAACTATCTGATTGTAACACTTACTAATTAAAATGTTCTCTGTTGTAAAGTTAAAGTGTTTTGCTCTGTTGTAACCAGTGCTGATAATGGTTTACTTTTTCATGGCATAGTTCATTTGCTATGCACTTTCTGTAGCACCACAAAAGTGATACTTGCATTTAATTATTTCAGAGAAAGTGGCAAGAGGATAAGGAACTGATCTGCTGAACTGAAATATATGGTGTGAGGTAGGGACAAACCAGAAAGTAAGCTGTAGGAAATTCGTATTTCTCGTGCATTTTCTTTTCCTAAATGCTACAGAACTGATGTCTGAACTCAGATGCATCAGGATGGTGCAGCCACATGGCAGAAAACCACAGCTGTATGTACAGAAGCCCACTAACAGAAACCTGAGCAAGTCATACCTAACCCTGCCTGACTGCAGGAGGTACAATTAATAGTGCATATTGAAATGTACTGCTGTCACCTTCCCCTGCAATTCCCTGCGTGCACAGTTATCTACCTGATGGCTGCAACCATTGAGAAGGGGCAGCACTGGTGGATGCTGTATCATCACCTGTTTATTGATCATTATCAAAACCAATGAATTCCTTCTTCACAATTTATTTCCTTCCATCCCTTTTATTTCACCTATAACCCTGGGATGTCTGTGTGATGTGGCCATGGGCCCAAATCAAAGGCCTCTGAGAAAGTGGAGGGATATTGAAAGAGAACAGTGCCAGATCTCAAGCAAAATGCAGATCCCAAGAACAAAGGGCAGTAGCAGGATGCATGGATGCAGCTCACAGCCACAGGTGGGCAGTCTGGAGGTCAAGATCAGTAATAGAGCTGAAGACACAGCTCAGACTAGCATTGCAATGAGCTTTAAAAAAAAAGCAGGATCATCCTAAGTGTGGTCTATGCTGCATGTCTGGAAAACAATGGAGTTGTAGTAAACCCATCTTATGAAGAGCTGAGCATCATAGAGGTTTTGTACTGGAAACATGGCTAAGGGCTCACTGAGGCTAACAAAGAGCAAATCCAGTTTAGTGGCACTGAAGAACTCTGGGATGTGTTTAACGTAAAGAAGAACTGCTTTCCTCTCCTGTTTTACTTGGTTGGGTTTTCCTTCTTACAGCAAAGACCAGCTGTTTCCTGCACTGCAAAAAGAAGAACAAGCAAAGCAAACTAACAAAAAACACCAAAAAAGAAGATAATCAATTTAAATATAGAAACTGCTGTCCCGTTCTTCTGGGGGAACTTTGCCTAGAATTTACTATTTTTCTCTATTGATTTTTTTATATTTTTGATAGGTTAGAATATCTGATTTTGAAGCTTTCTACTTTGTCTTGCATATTTAGCAGTGAAGGTAGAGATGAATCATACTACCCACTGGTAATTCTTTGTCTTCAATCACAGAACCATTTAGTACCTGTGATGGTTACTACTTTCTTGTAGAAGAGTCAGAACTCAGAACCTGCTAAATGTACAAAGTACATAGAAGTTGCCTTGTATGACCCAACACAAAGCAAAAACCTCTCCCAATTCCTGTGTTCCTTTTTGGGGAAGCTAAACTTAATTCTAAAGCTTATTTGGATAACACTGAGAACAGTACAGCCGATCAGACCCCCTAGAAAACAAAATCAGAATATAAACAGCAATGAACCAAGTTTCACAACACACTACAAAGAAAGGCAAAGATCTGATGCTTGATGGAATCATCAAAGAACTACAAGCTGAAGGTGCCTTTTCAAATAATCAGCTTGTCAGGCCAGAAAAAGCAGTGTCTGGAGCTAGTCCCTTAGCTCTAGTCTTCTGCCAGTGTCAAGACAAGCTCTGAGAGCAAGGTGAGGGTTCTGGCAATTCTTTGACACAGCACCCTTCCTGGATGATAATGCACTTGTGCATTCTGCACGTTGGGTCCCATCTCAGTGATGCACACAGCCAATTCTGAAAACAGACGTCTCATGGAGAAAGTATTTCCTGAAATATGTTTTAGTATTTATCTGAATTTGTCTTTACTTTCTCTTTCCCTGCTTCTGTTTTTGCTTTTCACCAGAAGCAACTTTTATCATTAGAATCAATGTAAGCCATCAGCTACAAATTCTGTCAATGAATCTTCATGCAGTGAGCATCACACCTTGTGCAACAAAATGATGTACAGCAAGCCTGCTGCCTGATTGTCTGCTTGCTATTACAAACCTTGCCACACACAGATCTTCCTGGACAACCACCCATTTCATACAGTTATCACAGTTTGGGCTGGGAGGAACTAATGAGTAAAATAAGCAGCAGAAAATACACACAAACCAGAGCTGTGGATACACAGCATGACAGTGCAATGAGTACAGACTGAGGTCAGATTACATCATCAAAAAAAGTCCCTAGGTTGCCATCTGCAGTCTCCTCTGCAGTGACATAGCCAAAACAACCCAAGATAATGTATCCTGAGGATAAACTCTATATCAGTCCATTGCAATCCCATAGAGGATTTACTCTTCATGGACGGATGGGACAAGGGGGAAGGCAAAACTCCATTCATCTGCTTAATTTTTATGACATCTATGCAGAATGCTGTCCATAAAACACATTCGTTGTCATGTCTGCTGTCTAGAGATCTTATCAATGTACTAAATGTACATTTAACAAGTGCATTGAACTTAATCAGGATTATTGAACACTAAAAAGTATAAAACAGCTGAAATCTTTTCCTCAAGACTTTTACGTATCTTTGAAAGGCAATATCCAGCTGGGACCATATTACTTCATTGGATTTGACTACCCCTGTTGTTACCATGGAGGAGGGAGCAGAATGATGTACCTGGTCTGTGAGTTTAACCAGAAAGTCCCTTGTGTGGACTGGAGGGGAAGAAGTGAGGAGCCAGCTTTCCTACTTTACACGAACTGAAGCTGCTTGGACTCCAGTCACCAACAGTGTGGTCTTAAGGAGCCCGCTGAGTAACCCCACAACCATATCAGACTATCCATGCCTGTCAGACCACTTCTGCTGTCCACAGTGAATGGACTAATGAGGA